>CAODLS011803401.1:0-20501 GCA_948243855.1 Flueggea neowawraea | reverse complement strand
GAGCTTGCCGAGGCAATGAAACTTTTTGATGTGAAGACTAAAAGAAAAGGTGGAAAGAAGGCAATTCTGGAAGGAGTGAATATTAAGATTTGTTGCATCTGCTTTGTAGTTTTATTTAAAGGAACTTCAACTTTGACAATGCATGTCTATACAGGAAAAGGTGACAAAGCAAACTTTGATGGAAAGGGCTATGAGTGAGCAGCTAAGAGAGAGGCAGGAAATGAAGAAGAAATTACGAAAGCTGGCTAAAACGATGGATTATTTGGAACGTGCAAAACGAGAAGAGGCAGCTCCATTGATTGAAGCAGCTTTTCAACAACGATTAGTAGAAGAGAAAGTTCTTCATGAACGTGAGCAGCAGGTATAATTTGACATAGTACAGCGCAACTAATAATGTTTCACTTTACTTGCACATTACTTGTTAGTTTGTCTTTCTTTAAAGTGGGTTGCTAATCTAAGATTGTAATTCTGATCAATGATGCAGCTAGAGGTTGAGCTGAGCAGACAGCACCATGACGGGGACCTCAAGGAAAAGAATAGGCTTGCTAGAATGATGGATACAAGGTTAGTATCATGAGGATGTCCCTCCACAATGCACTTGTCTTTGTTGGTACCTCAGATTTTTTTCATTTCTTTTTGTTTGAGTTCTTTTTTTCTTTTTAGTTGCCTGAAAAAGTGATGTTTTGTTTTTTCTGTTATTTTCAGAAAATATTCCAGGAAATAGTGATGAGCCGTCAACAAGCAGAGTTCGACTGAAAACAAGAGAGGGAAATTATGAGGAAGAAGATATTCTTTGTGAAGGCTGAAGAGGAGAGAGTGAGAAAGGAGCGTGAGGAGGAGGAAGCTCTTAGACGTGAAGGTATGAGCATAAATTTTTGTATAGTCTCACTGAAAGATCTTCTTTGCTCTGCGTTTGTGATTTGTTTTGAGAAATCCATGGTTTGGCCATATCTTACTTGCATCAACGTAGTATCTGAGTTTGCATTTGCTCTGTGCCCTGAAGTTCCTAATTTATTAGAATGCTAAAGCAATGCCAATTTTGTGCAACACCATCATTGTTTCAATTCTGGATTTTTACTATTTTTTTTAAATATTCCTTTGGTATCCTGACAATCACAGAGGCTGAGAGACGACAGAAGGAAGAAGCCGAGTGCAAGGCAAAACTTGATGAGATGGCTGAGAAGCAGAGACAGAGAGAAAGAGAACTGGAAGAGAGAGAAAAAGGAGAGAAGCACCTCTGGGTAGATCAACTGATGGGCCTTCTAGGCCATCTGAGCTTCCTGCCGGTACCCATCCTGAGCCAGGAGCTGCTGTGGCTGCAGCTCCTGCACCTACTTCAGGAAAATATGTTCCCAAGTTCTTGCGAGAGAGAATTGAAGGCTCTGGACAAACCCCTCCAGATTCTGATAGATGGAGGGCCGGTAGCGCTCCCAAGCAGGCATTTCCAGATTCTGATAAATGGGTCAGTGGTGGTAGCAGGCAGCCTCCTCCAGACAATGACCGCTGGGGCAGCAGGCCTGATGATCGCAACACTCCTAGCGATAGGTGGCGCGGTGGCAGCAGCGGTTCAAGGTCCACTTGGTCATCCTCCAGGCGCTAAACTGCACATCTTCTGTTGAAAGTCACAAAACATGTTTGCGGGATGTCCGAGGAATAAATATTTGTTTCTGTTTTGAGGACTAGCAAGCAAGAACAGTTGATGAAGAGTGGAATTTTTTTGTCTCTATTTATTGTCTTACAAGCTCGGATGGTACTTATTGCAATATGGAGAATCCAGAACTCCGAGTATTTTTGCTCATTAACTTGGAAGTTCACTTGGAGCTGAATGTTTTCAGTTGTCTGCTGCTGGCAATTTCTTGCATGATTATATGGTGACATGTAAGTGATAAGACAAAATTATGGTATCTGAGCGCAAAAAGCGTCCTGTGTTTTCTCTTGCTATGTTACATTCACTTTAGACGGTATTTAAGAAAATGTTCAGTAAAATGATGGTACTAAAATACTCGAAATAAATTTATTCAAAAAAGACTAACTCTAAACCATGTTAGAGCTGAGTAGTTTATATTTTATACAAATATAAAAGAAAAAAATACACCTGAATTCCAGCTTTGTATTGACTGTATCTGGTGAATGGTCATTTTTAAATATAAATAATATTTGTTTAATTTAGTTAACATGAGAATAATATTAGACAAACTGTGTAAAAAATTAGACCTTAAATCACAATAAAAAAACTATTTGTTGGAACTAATAAATTTGTGATTCAATGGTATTGTGTTAATGCTAAGAAAATAATTGTTAGGAAAGGAAAAACTGTCGTCTAATTCTACTGTGAAAATAAATTAGGGCTTTATTGAAAAAAAGTTTAAAGAAGAAGAAAAAAATTATGATACTTGAGAGGGGAAAAAAAGAAACTTAAGGAAGGGGAGCTAAGTTGTGACGTACACGTATGCAGCCCATATAGGTAGGAGTTGAGGCCCAATAGTTCTGGTAATGGACTATGGATAAATCTAGCCCATCCATTAAACGGGTCGACCCGAGTTCTCAATTGTTTGATTTGATGGTTCTCTTAAACCCTTCTTCTCCCCCATGAATCATGATTTACAAAACTGCTCTCTTCAAAAATTCACTTCACTCAAAAACCCTGTAACTCACCGAGTTAAATCGCTTCAGATGAGTTCACAAGCTATTCGATTCGCCAAATTTCTGCGAGTCTCTTCTCCCTCAACACCAACCCTTCTCTGGGTACTATTTTCTTGATCACTTCCTTTCCTACACGTGTACGTATACATTCCGTTTCAAATGACACGCATCATGGGCTCTTTTATTCCTCTTTTTCATTTGGGTTTTGTTTCTGCATTCATATGTGCATGTGTACTTGCAGTGTTTCAAATAGTGCATACTATGGGTTCAATTGTTTATGTTTTTCATTTGAGTTTTGTTTAAATAGGTTGCTGTGGTTGTTTTTAGGGGAATTTGGCCATGGATATATGTTTTGTTATGAAATAGCTATTTTAATGATGTTGAAGATTTTCTCTTTATGGTGGATTAGTGTAATCTTGGATGATTTTTGTTTTGTATTTGATTGTAGTGTTGGGTGCTCAAAGAAACTCAAGGCGTTGGTGGTCGACCACGACGTTTGATATTGACAACGAAGAAGTGAAGAATAATGAAAATGAGGAGGAATTTGATGATTTTCTAGGTGAAAAGCCCGCGTTGCAACTCCAAGGCGTCGATCCTAGAAAAGGTTGGGGATTTCGTGGTGTGCATAAGGTATTTCTACTGTTGGTTTTCAATTAAAGAATTTTATTCTGGTAAATTTGAGATTGGAGCTGATGTTACCATATGGGTATTTACTTATTTGACTTGTCTTGCAATGAATTTAAATTCTAGAATTTTCAGATCAGCGCTAAACATAATATGACTCTCAGAAGTTAAATTAGAATATGAATTTGTGTTTGTCCTGTGTGTGTTCACTGTTTTCTTCTTCCCAATTAATATATTTTACTGTTTGGTTCTTTGAAGCCATTGACTTGTGTGATTTCATACAGGCAATTATATGTGGAAAAATTGGGCAAGCCCCTGTACAGAAGATATTGAGAAACGGAAGAACTGTTACCATCTTTACAGTTGGAACAGGTGGCATGTTTGACCAAAGAAACGTGGGAGGAAAAGACTTCCCAAAACCTGCTCAGTGGCATCGAATTGCTGTTCATAATGAGACACTAGGTGGTTATGCAGTTCAACAATTTGCCAAAAGGTATATATATTCATTTCTTTTGTGAAATCGTCACGAACAACTTTCTCCGACTTTCTTTTTGGTTATCATAATTGGAGTTTTGGTGCAGTTCTTCAGTTTATGTAGAAGGTGACATTGAGACCAGAGTTTATAATGACAGCATCAGTGGGGAAGTTAAAAACATTCCTGAGATTTGTGTTCGCCGAGATGGTGTATGATTTTCGTCCCTTCTTATAGTTGCTATCCCTTCCACTGTTGCTATTAGGCATTCTCCATGGAGAAGTTTATTTATTAGAAATGGTGTTTCAGTTTTTTAATGTTTAGATTTTAATAGACCATCAATATGAACCATGATTTCTGTAGTTTGGACTAATAATTTGGTTCCACCTAGTATCAACAACTTAGGAAGAGAGAGATTCCTGCTTTAGTGTTCAATATCTAGCTTATTGTTAAGTGGATCATTCTTGCATTCACTACTAGTTTCATATGATTTTCTATATGATTATTGTCATGTTATGTAAGGTTAATAAGATGAAAATATGAGTTTTCTAAGTTAACCATAAGATGATCAAATAACATTTAGAAATCAGTAGTCCCATTTCTTCATTTCCTTTTTGCTAATAGTTTTAGAATAGAAGGGATCTGCTAATCACTTGGAGTTCAATTAACTATATTAAACCTAGTTCATGAGTAGGCACTCATTTAGGCTGCGTTATGTCCTTGCAGGAAAGATTCACCTTATAAGGAGTGGAGAAAGTGTCAGCAATGCTGCATTTGATGATCTGCGTAAGTTTCTTCATTTAGTCAAACTTACAAATTACAAAATCTTTCAAGTTTTACTGCATAAAAAATTGTTATATTTTCATTAGTTTCAGTTTTCTAGATGGCATAATGATTTCCTACTTGCCATGTGCATTTCATTATTTTAACCATTGATGAACCTTAACTTGCAGGAGAGGGATTGTTTAAATGATTGTAGATTGCACATTGTGGAGATTCTGGTCTTCAATCTTAGAGCATCTGAAGTGTGTGAACTCTTGTAAGAATCAGATATTAATTCATTTGGTTATTTTGGTTGTTAGTGTCGTAATGCATAAATTGGTTATTTAGTCAGCCTCTCGTCTCTCTCCCTCAATCTCTCTCTCACACATGCACGCCCTCTCACATATGTGTGCCTAATCTTTAATATGATGGATTAGTCCTGAGTCTTAGAACCATGAGATATTGTGGATGTAGTTATTCTTTATTCTCATTTAATTCTCTAGTATTAGCTGCAGACGAGAAAACTAAACCACACTGACCATTTGATTTGATTTCGTTTGGTTTGATTAGGCTACCAACCATTTTTTTTCAGCTCGGTTTTCTTTACTTATGTCGGTTTGTTCAGTTTCATTCTGGTTCACTTCAGCAGTTAGTCGAACCAAAGATGATTATTGATTCTATCATCACTCATAAGAACTTTGTGCGGCTCTATACCAATTATTAATCTTTTCACTATTCAATTATTAGATCTAACTTTCAATGATGCAATGATCAATGCTATTTTGATAACACTGAATAATGATATTTCATTATTGCTCTGTGGCCTTCAAGTCCTCTTTTAATATCTGATCTTGTAGATGCATTCTTGATGCCTAACTTGTACCATATACAAACTCTTTGGAGGTGGAAATCCTCTTTGGTCTTTTACATGGCACATTTTCATAAGTCGAAACGTCACCAACATGGGATATATTTAACCTCTTATTCTATTTCTGTACCGAATGTTTTTGTGAGAGACATGTCAATAGATTAATGGCTGCTTAAATTTTTCTTTAGTTTGTGCATACCACATCTGATCAAACATGAGTATTTTTTAGTACTTTATGTACACCACTTAAGGAAATGGTGTGGCTGTATTGATAGCCCTTCAAAGAGCCATGACCCCTGAAAATACTAATCTAGGAAAGTGGGATTCTGCCCATTTTAGTTGATCTCATGCGGTCCAAAGAATTGTTTAATAACCATGAAAACGTGTGGCCATTGAAAATTAATTTTGTCCACTTCAATATGTGTATCACCATGCGTAATTTGGTCCTGTCAACACATTTTGAGTGGTTTAGTTGCCATCTTGTTTTAATGGACCATTGAAGCTTCAGACGGCTCTCCTTCATAACAAATTTCAATAGTTTTGTATATAGAAGGCTAATCAGCTTCAAACTTCGTGGAGTATTTAATTATTGACTCCATGATTAGTGACCTTAATCTAAGACTAATTATTTTATTGGTAATAGTGTCCAACAAGGGTAACCGCACTTTTCTTATTTAGCTTTTTGTATTGTCATATGTTGGAGGAAAATATTTTATTGGGTTTAGAACTCGTATAAATAGACACCATTTAGCTCTTAACTCTTGCAGTAAGTAGTTTCTTTCATCATGTCTACCTACGCTAGAGCCATGATCAGAATTTTGTTGGTTTTAATGTTTTTTGCGATCAATTTAGTGACCCTTGTGTCATCTTTTGATGCTTGCCCTAAATGTGGCAACATGGAAGTTCCATACCCACTTAGTACTAGCAGCAACTGTGGAGACCCGAGGTACAGAATTTACTGCAACAATGGTGAATTACAGTTCATGTCTGTTCAGGAGCTTTACTACAAGATCCTCAACATTAACTCTAGTGCTTCTAAACTCGTCATAAGACCTCCATTGATGCAGAAAAACACATGTTATTCCTCTGATCTTGCATCAGGAGGTCTCTTGCTCGACGAAAATTTACCATTCAACATTTCATCTCATAACACAGTCATGTTACTGAACTGTTCTGAGAACATTCTTTTGTCACCATTAAACTGTTCTTCGAACAGCCTTTGTCGGCAGTTTGAGGATGGTGATGACGCAAGTGGTTGCAGAGGCACACTTTGCTGCCATTACTTGAAGGAGTCATCGATGAATTCGCATAGGATTAGAGTGAGACGTGGAGGGTGTACTGCATATACTTGTGTTGTGGACATGAAGCCTGGATATCCCTCTGATTCTTGGACATATGGCATTGAGCTTCAGTGGTTACCTCCAAATTGAGATTTTGGGTGAATTTTATTAATTGTTGTTGCTCACTTTCTGTCTCATGTTTTTGTTGATGGTTGCTTTTTTTTTTTTATTTATGCAAACCCTGTTTCTTTGACTTTTAATAAATTAGTCAATAAAACTTTCTTTCGGAGAACAATGTCTTGGTTGCTCTTTTGCTGGAATTTTTATATAAATACCATTAAAATTTTCATTAATTGCAGAAATATCACGCATTATATAAACTAAAAATTCACAATGGCAAGCAAATGAGATAAAATGATAATAGTGGGCCAAAACCCAAAATAAATCTACGATCTAGTAAGAAATGGACCTGATGCCTCAATGTGGGTTTGACCAAGTTACATCAATATTAGGGCGAAAGTCAAACTGTAGCGGCCCTAAAGGCCATTGAAACATAATTTTTTTGGGAAAATCACGCTTTTATCAAAAAATAAAATTTTGTTTTTGATAAATGCCATCTAAGATTTTAATTTTAAAAAATTCCAGCAAAAATAAATTGAATTTGAAATCGCGATAATTTTGGGAGAAATTAATTTTTTTCGAGAGAATGAATTTTAGCACAAAAAAACTACTTTTTCATGTGGTTTTCAAAAGGTTTTCAGAAGATATTTTTAATTTTTTCATAATAAATTTGATTTAATCTAAGGTCTTTTTTTCAGAGGTCTCCAAAAAAGAGTTCATAATTTTTTTTATAAAAAAAAATGATTTAATCATATTTTAGTTTACACAATATTTACAAATTTTAATTTAATTTAATTTAATTATAATTAATTTGGTATACAAAAATATATAAAAGTTTTTAAAAATTTACAATGGTCTTCGAAAATCTTCATATGAGGTCTTCAAAGGTTTTCGGGGTCTTCAAAAGGTCTTCGGAGGTCTTCAAAAGAGGTCTTCGAAGGTCTTCAAAGGGGTCTTCAAAAGGTCTTCAAAAGTGGTATTCGAAGGTCTTTAAAAGGTCTTTAAAAAGTGTACATAATATCAATTTCAAATTTGTGCTGCCACCAACACCAGATCGATTTTTGTCACCCTAAACACTACATAAATAAGCAGCTAAAATTTGACAAACCCTGCAAAAAAATAATTTATTTAATAATAATTTGGTGCACAAAAATGTATTCAAAAGTATACAATAGTCTACCAAGATCTTCAAAACTTTGCAAAAAATCTACAAAAGGCTTTCCAAAAGTATACAAAAGGTCTTCCAATTAAATGACTAATTAACAATTACATTAAAAATAACCAAATTGAGGGACTAAATAGTAATTCCACACAAACAACACATTTGGCAGCTAAGGACTATAAGACAATTTTCATTCACACCATTTTCGAAAAAAATACTAATTCCAGGGACGAAAAAGAAAAAATTACAGTCAACAAACCCTAATTGCCTAACATTACAACATCATCAAACCTAATCTAATTTTGCACCGCCGCCACCCAATAAACCCTAGATCTACACCGTCGTTACTTCTCTGCCACATTCGCCGTCAACGTTCACCTCCTCTCGTCATCTATTGAGGAAAACAAAACAAAACGAGACCAAAACAAAAGATGAGAGCATGAAGATGAGAGAGATACGAGGCATAGACGAGAGTGAGAACCACATATGAGAAAGAGAGACGAGGAGAAAAGAGAAACCATAGATGAGAGAGAACGATGAGGAGAGAAGAGAAACCGTGGAGGAGAGAGAGTGACGAGGAAAGAGAAGCTGAGGAGAGAGAGCAACGAAACAAAGAAAGAGAATGGCATATGAGAGGACAGAAAGCATTGACGATCAACGAGGCCGAGAGAAGAGAGCGACTGATGAGGGAGAAAAGGCACAGAGTTAAAGCCAACGGAAGAGGAGTTAGGGTTAGCTAGGGTTATTTTCGGGGAAAGGGAGAGAACGATGAGAGAGGAAGGGAGTATGTGAGAGAAAACGAGGAGAAAGAAAGAGGCAAGAAAAATTGGACTAAAAACGAGATTTTGAGTTTATATATTAAATGAATATGGTATTTTTGAGGTTGACTTACAAAATTGTGGTATTTACAGAACTATGTTTCATTATAATGATATTTTAAGAAATATAAAATTAGTAATTCTATTTGTAGAAATCAGTTGTTTAATTTAGACACCTAGCATAATTAACTCAAGTTCTTTTAGAGCTAATTATGCCACAAGTCATAATTAAACAGTAGATTTGCACAAATAAAATATCAGCTTCATATTTTTGAAAATGCCATAATACTGAAACATAAGTTTGAAACTATCACAATTTTGAAACTGAATCTCAGAAATACCATCTTCATTTAATATATAATGTCAAAATCTCATTTCAGTCCAAATTTTTCGTTTGCTTCTCTTTCTCCTATTTCTCTCTTCCTCTCTCTGTTCTTTTTTTATCTACTATTTCTCTGTCTTCCTCTCTCACCCGAAATCCTCGTCGCTCCTTTGTCTTTCCCGTCCACCCTCCATCCTCCGCCGCTTACCGCTTCCTCTCTCTCTCTCTCTCGAAATCGAACTCAGTTCACTTCTCTCCTCCGCTCTCTCGATCTCAGTTCTCTCTCCTCACACACTCTTTATCATCCATCGTGTTTCGTCCCAACACGTCCATGCGACCAGATCTAAAAATGCAAAAGAGGAAGTGTCATGGTGGCGCGAATAGAGAAGACGAGAGACGAAGTGTCACGACTCATAGCGAGCCGGTGACCGGCGTACGAGGTGAACCATTAGTGGGAGCCCAACCCATCTCGCACAAGCCTCAGAGATCAGAACATATACCCAAACCATTCAGATTATAAAACATTTGTTAAAACATTTAATAATCGAAAACATAGTAAATCAAATATATAAAAATAAATGTTTATCCTAAAGTAATAGTGCGAAAGACAACGAAAGTCATAAAATAAAAGTCAAAGTGGCAACCCGGTAACTCAACTACATCCCGATGCAGAGCTCTACAAAACAAAAGACGAGCTCGGACAAAAGGGCATCACTAACCAAAAGATGTCTCACTAGAGTCTAGATGCTGACAGTTGCCGAAGCTAAAATCTGTGAACTTGCTCAATAGAAATCACATAAACAGAGAAATAAAAAGGGTTAGGGGTCAGTAAGGAATAACACTCCAGATCGCCTCATATGTGCCTCACAAAGACTGATTTGAAAATAGTTCAAAACTACACATGCAAATATAGTTTAACATACATATATATACACACTATACATACGTAATAAATTTTCAGAAAATCCTTTCGCAAAAGGTTTCGCATACAAAACAATCATAAACTGAGAGGCGTATAAAACGATTTTTGTTTTCAGAGTCAAAATACATATACAAATATATGAGACCAAAGCAGAAGGTGTGCACGTGACACTAATAACAAAGTATGTGAACTCCGCCACAATCCATATCAAATCATGTGCCGGATTAGGACACATGGCTATCAGCAACCCTGATAGCTGGGTTTATCAAAGCGTTGGTATACCAAGGATTACGTTTTACCCCGTAACAGTAGGTGTCCCATATCAGAAAACAAAAGCATACTAATAGATAGTATCAAAACATAGTATGCGTAGAAGCATCAAAGTCAGAAGAGAGAAATATAGTACATATATATATCAATTTCAAAGTAGAGTCCTGATTAATACACATAATCAGTTTATCATTAGTCAATCCTTAAATTAGTCAAATTTCAGAATATGTTATACAAAACAGAAAATATATACAGTTCGAGACACAACTTATGTATCTGAAGCTTCTATTCAATCACCTAGAAGTGCAAGTGAAAAACACCCGTCAGGCTCCACTCGCCGGTGGCTGGTCTCTCGAGCATGAACAAGAAGCTGAACAGAACAAATATATATCCACGGATATATCAGAGTCAAATCAAAATGTGGTATTGTGACAATACCAGATGCATGAAGTGCATATGCAAATGCAGACTCTCAAAAGATTACAGATGATCCATATAGAATGATAATTTATCATTCTGGATCCAAAATACAGAATCCACGTAAAATTACAAATTGGTCCTCGACCAGTGAAAAATTACGTTCTAGTCCTTGGAACTTGACAAATTACAAAGTAGTCCTCCGACTATACTAGGATAGCTAACTAACTTTTTCAAGTAGTCAGAATTTCTAGAAGAGTCTCCGAACTCTCATCTTACTCGAGTAAGCCATACATGGTCACTCGAGTAAGACAACCCACCTCTCACTCGAGTAAGACACTTCGGTCACTCGAGTGAGATGAAGCTCCTCTTACTCGAGTAAGCAAAGCTCTTACTCGAGTAAGAAACAACCTAGACGAACCCAAAAATCATGCAACACGATTTAACTGACCAAAATCAATATGAAACACCCGTATTGACTCTAAACAAAACCCTGAACATGAATCTAGGGTCAAAACCACCAAAGCAACTCGGAATCACCTTAGATCGACCAATAATGAAGTTAACCCTAACTCAATCAATGTCTAATCAAATAAGATGATTCAAAGCTTGAATCATGTTCACTTAATCTTAAATAACTCAGAGTTAACCACCCTAAGCATCCATTCACTCAGAATCATCCCGAAAATGCAAACCTAAATACAAACTCAGCCTAAAGCATGAATCTGCATATTTAAACATGAAATGGATGAATAAAAGAGATTAGATATGTATCTTACCTCTAGGAACAAAAATGGGAACAACAGGAAGCAATGAGGACTCATTTCGCACCGATTTGAATGAGAGAGAGATGAAAATAAGGTGAGACAAACGAAAGAGTCGGGTTGGGGTATTTATAGACCCCTGCCCAAAACAGTGCCCTCATTCGAGTAACCGGCCTGCATCACTCGAGTGACACCCTGTTTACTCGATTAACACATCATGTTACTCGAGTGGCACCTTGTTTACTTGAGTAACACATCATGTTACTCGAGTAACACTTTTCCCAGGTGTTATTCGTGTTCATCCAAAAACACGACTTACTCGAGTAACACAAAAGGCTTACTCGAGTAAGCCATCACTGCTTACTCAAGTAACACCTCTTACAAACATAAATCCTCAACTCAACACTTGTATCGATCAAGATTGAAACGGAACCAAACGGAAGACTACAGAGAGCCTTACCAGACTCCGATTAGGGTATTACAGGAAGCGTCATTTACAATTCAGTTCCACCTCCATCCACAACTCTTGCCGATTTTCAGACCAGACCAATTGAAGTTATCATTGCCCCAGCACTAGCTCCTAGCTCAATAGGACTCTTTCAAGGTCCATACATTGAAAGAACCCTTGATGAAATCATGGAACAATTGGATCAAGCAACACCTATTCAACCTCCTCCAGGTTTTTGTTTTCCCAATAGAAGATATGTTGATTATGGAGACAACAATAGTGACAGCTCATCTAAAGAAGAGATTTCAATGCTCTGGGATGACACATGTCTCCCATATGAGCCATATAATTTGGGAAGCATGTGGACAAGACTCTCGTCACTATAAAGCCTTACTGATAATAAATCTAGAAGTAAACTCGTTTATTTATTTGATGGGTGTATGTTTGTCTCATAAAGTCAATTATGTCATGCTATATTAGGATTCAAAAATGTCATGCTATATCAGGGTCAACTATGTCGTCACTTATGCATAAGAGTCAATTATGTCATTACATATGTCATGGTATGTTACGAGTCAAAAATGTTGGCTACTAAGTAAAAAAAAGTAGGCCACATCAATTATGTAATTTTGTCATCTTGTAAACTCGGAAGTCTATATAAAGATGTCAGTTAATCAATAAGAGGCAGATCAAGTTTCAGACTAAAAACTTCTATTTGGTTCCCATTCTTATGGCTTTCTAAATCTTTCTTAAGTCTTCTGAAATCCCAGAAGTTAGTGGGAAGAGAAATGAGATGATCCTGAAGTATGCTCTGCACTTGCCATGAAAATGGATCATGTGCATTAGAAATAATTGATACTATTTTTTGGTCTCTACTGGGAATGAATTCCAAAAAAATATCCCATTATAAGTCATCTATAGAGAAACGCAAGTAGGAACAGTGTGAGAAATTATCCCCAGTAGCAGATATTAAGTGGTATCAAAGCTTGTGACGGGTCTTATTTGAATATCAAATGCAAATATAAAAAAATGTGACGGCAGAAATGGCAAAAAGAAGTAACACTGGAAGAAGTATTCAAAGAAGCAGTTGTCCAAAGGAGGCAATTCAAGGTTTTATTCTCGAGGAAGGAAGAAGAGAGGTTTTCGTTTCTTCAAAAAGAAAACCTTTAGGAAGAAATTTGATCGTTGTTTTCTCTGTGGTCAGAAAGGGCATTTTGCAAAAAATTGCCTTAACTAAAAGGACAAATCTGCAAAACTGATCCAGCATATCATGGAGATTTTACCATATAATCCTGAGTAAGATCTGGAGTATGCATTTTCAAAACAAAGAAGTTCCAGTAATCCAAATGATGTTGTTTTTATAGTATTATCATCAGACTCAGAATCTGATGCTTCAGATAGCTCGATGTCAACTTATTATCATGAAGAATATGTTGTTATTCCTTGCCTTTCTGCCCAGACATGTACAATACCCCATGTTGAAATAAAAATTCTCAAATCCAAATATGATGTTCCTGTCAAAACAATTGGATTTATAGATATCAGAGCAGCCCAGACTATGATCAATCCAAAAATCCTTCTAGCAACATGAAAGGAAAAACCAAATCATTTTGTTGCTGTCAGTGGAAAAAAATTCACAACTAAATGTGTCTCAAAACAATCTATTGGTATCCAGATTTTCCCAGGATCTACCATTTGGCTTAAAGTCATTGGCACAAACCTTCCAAGATAGGATGTTGTTGTGGGGTTTGATGTTCTCAGTCAACTTCAACAAATGCGTCTGAGCAAAAATGGATTTTAGTTTTGGAAGAAATTTAAATATTTTCCAACTATTCAAACTCTGTTCATTGTTGAAGAGTCTGAACACCTTTTTTTCAGATACAATCATCTCTTTTTAGAGAGTCATGCCAGTTTCACCCATTCATAACCTCTATGAAAAACTCTGATTTCTTTGTGAAACTACCATTCAAAAAGAGTGAAGATGTCAATCCAACCAAGGTGTCTCATCCAGGCAATAACATATTTGGTATGTGCCAATGACTTTAATCCAAATGGTAGATCCATGGGAAAATCTAGATACCAATAGGCTGCTTTGAGACATATTTGGTTGCGAAAATTTTTCCACTGGCAGCAACAAAATGATTTGGTTGTTCCTTCCATGCTTTTGGAAGGATTTTTGGATTGATCATTGTGTGGGCTGCTCCAGTATCTATAAATCCAATTGCTTTGACAGGAAGACCATATTTGGATTTGAGAATTTTTATTTCAACATGGGGGTACTGCAAATGTCAGGGCAGAGAGACAAGGAATAACAACAAATTCTTCATGATAATGAGTTGACACCGAGCTATCTAAAACACTAGATTTTGAGTTCAATGATAATGTTGTAAAAGCAACATCATCTAGATCACTGGAGCTACTTTGTTTTGAAAATACAGAATCCAGATATTGCTCAGGATTATACGGTGAAATCTTAATGACCTGCTGGATCATTTTTGCAGATTTGTCCTTTTTGTTAGGGCAATTTTTTGCAAAATGCCCTTTCTGACCACAAAGAAAACAACGATCGAATTTCTTGCTAAAGGTTTTCTTTTTTAAGAAACAAAAAAACCTCTCTTCTTCCTTCCTCAAAAATAAACCTCGACTTGCGTCTTTTGGACAACTACTTCTTTGAATACTTCTTCTAGTATTGCTTCTTTTTTCCATTTCTACAGTCACATTTTTTTGTCTTTACATTTGATCTTCAAATGAGACTTGTCACAAGCTCTGATACCACTTAAGATCTGCTATAGGGGATAATTTTTCACACTGTTCCCTGATTGCATCTCTCTATAGATGACTCATAATAGGATCTGTTCTGTTGGAATTCATTCCTAATAGAGACCAAAAAATAGTATGAATTATTTCTGATGCACAGGATCCATTTTCATGGTAAGTGTAGAGCATACTTCAGGATCATCTCATTTCTCTTTTCAGTAACTTATGGGATTTTATAAGACTTAAGAGAGATTTAGAAAGCCATAAGAATTGAAACCAAATAGAAGTTTTTAGTTTGAAACTTGGTATGCCTCTTATTGATCAACTGAAGCTTTTATATAGAATTCTGAGTTTACAAGTTGACAAAATTGCATAATTGATGTGGCATACTATTTTTGACTTAGTAGCCAACATTTTTTACTCTTAACATACCATGACATATGCAATGACATAAGTGATGACATAATTAACCCTGATATAGCAGGACATAATTGACTCTATGAGGCATAAACATACACCCGTCAAATAAATAAACAAATTTACTTCACGGGTTATTATCAGTAAGGCTTTATGGTGACAGGAGTCTTGTCCACGTACTTCCCGGATTATATGGCTCATGTTGGAGACAGACATTATCCCAGAGCATTGGAATCTCTTCTTCAGATGAGTTGTCACTATTATTGTCTCCATAATCAACTTCTCTTCTATTGGGAAAATGAAAAACCTGGAAGAGGTTGAAAAGGTGCTGCTTGATCCAATTGTTTCATGATTTCATCAAGGGTTCTTTCCATGTAAAGACCTTGAAAAACTCCTATTGAGCTGGGAGCTGGTGATGGGGCAATGATAACTTCAGCTGGTCTGGTCTAAAAACCATCAAGAGTTATGGATGGAGGTGGAACTGAATTGTTAATGATGCATAAATGCTCTATCAATTGATATCTCATACAAATTTCCTTGAATTGAGGGTTTAATATCTCCCAATGCATAACAAACATTCTGTATCCATAAAAAACCTTGAGAATGGCGATAGTAAGGATTATGAAAATTATAAACCACAATGTATGGGTAATTTGATTGATCCATGATCCTTATATTGTCAATGATTGTTTTGAGTTTCCTTCTCCAGACTGGTATATCTTGAAATCATTCAAGAAAAGTCCATAACAAAGAGCGGCATTATTGGTAATCATTCAGGTGGTTGAGGATTGCTCAAGGTCAAATTCTATGGCAATAGAGTGTAAAACCACTAAGTACCATAAGAACCATAGAAAGTCTTTTGTGAATGAACTGGGAATCATGAAGGGTTTTGTGAGGAAGCTGTATGGAGGGTCAAATATGAAGTAGTTAGGAATGAGATTGCTGAAATAAATCTCAGGGAGACGAGACCTAAAATGGAAGAGATGGGTCCTAACATAATTATTAATTTGTTCATGAGTCTCCATAGAACTAGAGTAAGGAGGAAAAATTCTTTTTTCCATCGCTACCATATAATTTGGACTGGAGGGACTTGCCATAAAGATTATAGGCAATGAAAGCCAAGCAAGGATGAGTTGTGCTGGTGTCTTTATAGGACAAGAGAAATAATCAACAATAATATTCTGGTGTCCCTTTATATGGTTCACTTCAAACTCATATTAGTTGAACCAGTCTTTCAAGTATAGACTTTGGCCATCTGGAATTTCTTTGTTTTTAAATTCTAAAATTTTAGGAAAAAAAGAATTATTCATCTCAACCAAAAATTTATGACAAATCAAATGAAATTGAAATTTCTTGATTCTATATTTCACAACTAAGATTTCCTTGTAGACTATGTGATAATACTTTTCCGCACCAGAGAATTGACCGCTAGCATGGCCACAGTATTCTCGTAAACTTTTGTTGTCTTCTTCCAATAGCGCTGCTCCCCAAAATTCATTGTTGGCATCTGTTTGGAGAATTAGCTTTCATGTGTCAGGAATCTTTAAAGATAATGGCTTTTTACAAAGTTTCTTTAATTCCTGGACAATTTGTCTCCTTTGGACCCTAAGGTGGGGCATTTTTCTTCAACATTTTTTACAGTGCATTGGTGTGTTGGGCAACTAGTGGCAAGAAGTTTCTGACATAGTTGACTATGCCAAAAAAAGACTGGATCTCCTTTTGGAAAATATTTTCTTCTAGAAACTGGGCTAACCCTTCAACTAAATGTGCCCCAATCTGATAGTGTCCATCTTCAAATATGGAACCAAGATACTCAATTATGGATTGGGCCAGAATACTCTTTGTTTTAGACGACATGATTCCATATTGATCTACCAATTTGAAAAATTGTTGAAGTAAGGCCTGATGAGAATTGTGGTCTTCAGAGAAAAGGATAATATCATCAATGTACACCAGGGCTAAATACAAGATAGGCTCAAAAATTCTAAGCATTGCCTTCTGAAATAATAAGGGAGCAACTTTGAGACCTAACAACATCATTTTCCACTGGTACTAAGTCGTTGGAATACAGAATGTCGTTTTAGACATGTCATCTGGATGGAATCCTAACTGCCAAAATCTTGCTTTAAGGTCGAATTTGGAAAATACCTTAGCTTTCTGGAGGTGAACATTCAAAGACTGAATCTTTGGAAGAGGAACTTTATCATCTTTGAGGAAAACATTAAGAGGCTTGTAATCGATAGCAAGTCTTTTATTTCCTCTAATTTGTTTACTCCTTTTGTTGACATAGAATGCTTGACATGCCCATTCACTTGTGGTTGCTTCAATTAATCCTTGTTGCAACAGTTGGGAACATTCTTCTTTTTCCAGAGCTAAGTCTGATGGAGTCATACCTGGATGAGACGCCTTGGTTGGATTGACATCTTCACTCTTTTTGAATGGTAGTTTCACAAAGAAATTAGAGTTCTTCCATAGAGGTGATGAATGGTTGAAACTGGCATGTCTCTTTAAAAAGAAATGATTGTATCTGGAAACTAAAGGGTGTTCAAACTCTTCAGCAACCAATTTTTTTATTTGTAGAACATACCATCAACTAAAAACAGAAAATTGCAGCACTCAAACCACTTTTGCACTTGTTAAGTGCGTGCATGTATCACCCACACGCGTTTGTACAGTGTGCGCGTATGGGTTACACCCTCACACCGTTAACAAAAAATAAAAGTTTTGAATATTGGTTGAACCCATTTGAATACTAGTTACATCCTATAATAATATTTTATAACTCTAAGATAGAAGATTAAAAATCAATTAATCTCACTTGAAGACCAATTGAAAACTAAAAGATTAAAAACCAATTTAAAATTAAAAATGGAAGTTATGCATAGAAAAAGCAATGCGATTACAAATTATTCAATCAGTTTTCAAATAATATTTGTTTGGTATGGTAAATTTTATAAAAGTATTTAATGGGCATTCAATCAGTATTCCAATAATATTGAACAAATACTTAATTATTTTTTAAATGATATCTAAAAGTTAATCAGCAGATCTTCAAAATGTATTCAATTGGTGTTCTACTAATTTTCAATAGTATTCATTATGTATTAAACATGTAATTAAAAGTATGTGATAGGTTTACAATAAATTTTAAAAGTATTCTATTGACAAAGTATTTCATAAGTTTTCAAAAAGTATTCAATTCGTATTCGTCGATTTTCAAATAGTTTCGTTTAGTTTCTAATGCTTAGTAATATTATTATCTTGAAATAGGATGTCATTGCTCTCCTATGTGTACAGTTTTTTACTAAACAACATCAGAAAACCCTAGTTCCCCCTTCTTTGTCATGTTCTTTAGAAAACCCGACATCCTACGCGTTTACAAATATATTTTTAGCGAAGCCGCGCAATTACTCTTTATATATATATATATATATAAAGAAACTGGTCATCATAATATAAGTTTATAATTCGTCTTCTCGAGTCTCTTTAGAGCATTTTTTAGACTGTAAATTATTTGTCATCATGTAGTGCTTTACAATAATTTTGATGCATCTTCGACGAATTTGTCCAACAAATAAATTTCAGCCTTAAAAATCCTCCAAGGAAGTAGCCTATAGCACACGCTTTTTAGGACTTTCACTTAGAAAAAATGATGGATATTTCATATTTTTATTTAACATTTTAGTGTTGTATTGATACTCTTGAGGACTTTCACCAAAGTAATCAATTTGGTGATTATTTATGTGACCTATAAATATGTCATTTGACCAATGTAAATATTATAGACATGAGAACAATTTCACAATAATTAGATAGTGGTTTTAGGGCTTTTTTTAGATCATGAAATATTTTTGCCATTTTGTAGTTATTTACAAAAAAATTAATGCATCTCGGACGAGTTTACCCAACAAAGAATTTTGGCTTTAAAAATCCTCAAAATGAGTAGGCTATAACAAACGCTTTTTAGGAATTTCATTCACCCCAGAAAAAAATGATGAATATTTTGGTTTCGTTCAACCTTTTGTGCTACATTAAAACCCATAATCGATTTCAAGATGTTTTACGTGCTATATAACATCCTTGGACCAAAGGTAAATATCATAGATGTTCAAGTTATTAGTAAAAACTAGAATAATAATGAACAAATAGAGGAAAAAAAACAAGCACATCATTCTCATATGTATAAAGTTGTTTGTTGCATCCAATACATGTAATTAAAATGAGATTCCAACTGAGCAATGAGGCTCACCAAGCAACCTTACAAATTTCCTGTTAGCAAACAACACAATCACAAACTTATCTGTTCTCTGTCAGTCTTACATGAGAGCCGAGTGAAAACCATAATTGACACCAAACAATTTGGGAACAAAACACCTACACCCTATAATCTCTACTGCATTTCTTACAATCACTACCATTATGAGAAAAAAAAAAACCAAGCTTGCTCAGACTGGCAGCCAAAAACAATATATATGTTTCAAGTATCTAATCTTCTTACCCGGGAAATCGTTATGCAGTCACAGTTGCTCTGGTCGGCCTTTTTCCCTCCATGGCATCCTTCTTTTTCTGACAGATTTCACAGAGGAATGGCCCTTCCCATGGTTTTGATCCAGGCGAGAAAAAGGAACCTGAGTTTACTGATAAACCATCATTTGGAGTTTGATCCACTTGGCAGACTGCGCATCTGTTGAGTCCGCAGTCAGCATTTGCATGAAAATTCTTACCCAGTCTGCATTTTCATTGTCAAAATAAAAGTAAGCAAGTTATTGGATTATGGCTATGCACTCAGTTTCTTACTTGAGCTACTTTATTACTTTAGGTACTAATTGAAACCAAGCCATTGTTTGACAGAAAACGAACCTTTCTGCAAGCATAGCAGAACCCTCTTCAAACAATTCCTCCACCACTCCCACAGCAGAAAGCTTACTGGATGTTTTGTTCAAAGGGTTCTGAGATTTCTTTCCAAAGAGAAGTGAACTAAGTGCGTTCTGCTTCTTCCTCGGCATTGGAGGTAATATAGGACGGTCAGATGGGACAATATCAACAACAAGGCATGTTGTATCATCTTTCAATCCCCTCGACCTCAAAGCCTCCTGAAAAATATTGCAAACAAGCATAAAAAACCAGCGGCAACAGAATCAACACGGCTAGGTTGGTACAGAAATCCAATGCTAGAAATCACCTTAACAACCAATTTTGCAGCAAGCTCAGCAGGTAAACCCCTACAAGACCTGGCAGCCGTGTCAGAAGACAAAGCATCCCAAATGCCATCAGAAGCAATAATGAGTCTTCCCCCAGCACTTGAAAGCTAAATAATGAAAACAATTTACAGAGATTACAAATTTGTAGATAGGGAGTGAATTGAACGTGAAACGGGAGAAAGAAACACGATTGAATTTACCTTCACTTGCTTAACATGAGGTATTGGAACAATA
>CAODLS011803322.1:0-17420 GCA_948243855.1 Flueggea neowawraea | reverse complement strand
TGTGTGGCTATAATATTCGCCTGTGTGGCTATAATATGTTATTTAATTTCTTTATCTAATAAATTTTGTTAAGTATTTGTTGTCTGTTCTGTATGCGAAAGGATTTCAAAATGGATTTCGAAAGAATCTATTTATATATACGGGTGTATATATATACAATATTATCTGAATATATACGTGTTTGTGGTAGTTTTGAAAATATTTTCAAAACCTTTTGAGGCGCATGTACCGCTCTTTTGTGTTATCCGCTCACTAAGGGGACTTACCCTTTTATTTTTCTTGTCTTTGTTATACTTCATTTTTCAGGTAGCGGATAACAGTCATTTGGTTTTTCCGCGTGCATTGATTGCCCTATTGTTCTGGTTGAGTTATGTATGTTAGTTGCTCCACATTGGGTAGTGGGTATGGACTTACCTTTGTTAAACAAATGTTTAACGAATTTATTTAAATTATTTATTCATTATTTTGTAATTACGAATATATCTTAATTATATATTCGGGAATATTATTTTTGAAATATGTATCCTTGCTAAACGATTTAATACGGTAAATAAGCCGATTAAAAATATGAATTTGGGTAGTTTCTGTTCTCCGAGGCTTGTGCGAGATGGACCGGGCTTCCACAGGCGGTTCGCTTCGTACGCCGGTCGCGGTCCCGGGAATGGGTCGTGACAGCAAGCTTACGTGCGTTAGAAATGTTTGCTCTTGAATCTCTTCGCTTCTGGACACGCGTCCGCCCATTCTCGAGGCTTGACAACTCCTGAACTTACAAAAATGCTTCATCCATCATCCCCAATACTTAATCAACACCTCAAACACCCAAAAGATAAGATCGAAATTGATCGGAACAAATTAGGACCGGTCGGAATGCTACAGAAGACAAGTTGAAAACGAACGGGGTATTACAAGAAAATTGACTAATTTGTTGCAAAATTGTGTGAATTTTTCAGGAAATTAAATTAATTCCTAGAATTGTTTTTATTTAATTATATATTTCCAACTAAAAATGCGTATATTTTCCAGAGAAATAAAATAAATTTACCAAGGTCATTGCAAAGTGAAGCATTTATAGTTTCCGGAATAATTATAATCAAACCTTTTTTTGGTATTTCAAAGGCAAAAAATGAAAAATTAACCTTTTCATTTTTTATTAAATCACTCATATTCAAATATTATTTTAATATATGATTAATATAAATTTAAATTTGACAGGACCTTTGTGGCCGTCAAAACTTTTTCTACAAACTTTAAAGTATTTTCACATCCGAAAAACTTTTTTTCTTTTTTATCAATTCATATCTAAAACTTAAACTCAACTTGTTTTATGCTTTAAAGTTTTTTTCTCATCCATTTTTTACTAAAACTTAAACTCAATTTTTCTTTTTATTAAGAACCTAATGAATTAATTAAAAATTATAAAATTAACAATTAAAAATATATATGTTTGCAAAAAATAAAAGTGTAAGTAGAAGGCAACAAGATGGGATTATGATCTGAATGAAAAACTTGCAAAAATGAAGAGGACATAAATGCACATGGGAATGAAACAACACTCACATGAAAGGAACATGGCCCTTTCCTTCCTCAATCTATAGCATTTCTTTTCACAACATTGTGGATAATAACTCACAGCCTATTATTTGTATTGCCATGCATTTCTCAACACAAACCAATTTAAGTTCCAATACAAAGTTCTTTTATAGGGGACCCATTTATCAAACACAAATTAATTGCCATTTGTCAAGAAGTAGCTAGCTATTTTGTGTTTGTGTGGGTAATATGTCTAAAAGAAATCATATAATTGCCAAGTCCGATGTCGGGTGTCAGCTATGACTCACAAGAATATTTTGTCGCAGGAAGGGTACCTTTCGATTTAAACTTGCATGATAACATCTAGTAGAGGTACACCACTTATCGATCGTCCCCACCTCCCATTTTTTTCAGCAAAAAAAAATTGCCATGCTCATCAAAACAGTCTGACGTGGTGCCCCTTCGTGTGTCAAAAGTGCCTAACAAGTGACCCTCGTGAGTTCATCTTTTCACAGAAAAACACATGTCCACACTCCCATAATTGGCTCATTCAATTAAGTTTCTGAGGCTCTCATTTCCATGCAGCAATTTGTGGTTTCATTGCATGTCTAACAAACAGGACACAAGTTGGGGCATTATTAATTGATTCATTATCGAAATAACTATACTACATTATCGTTTACATTGTCATGGAATAATTTCTTTAGTAACAGATAATACGCTTACTTAAATGGACATAAACGCTGATCAAATTTTCGTAAAGTTTTATTATTTTCAGTTTGACTTTTTTTCAATATTGTTTTGACCTAAATTACCCACGAAAGAAAGAAATAAAAGAGAAAAAAAGAGAATAAAAAATATATTTAACGTGTTCACAATTTTATTAAAATAAATATTATAATTTTTGAACAGACAAAATTGTTAAATCCTAAAATTCACATACCTAAAACCTAAGTTACACCCTCTCTAATTAACTTAGTCTAAAATTTGTAATATAAAATAACTAAAACTTAAAGCTTATTTTGATAGAAAGACCCCTTGTCTATTTTATTTTTAAGCGATGTGGGATGAGCATCTTTAATAATCTCACTCCTAACCCATGTGAGAATTGAGGAGTTTTTCAAACACATATAAAGTGAAATTTATTCATGTTCAACAAACAAAGTGAAATTTCTAATTGACAAAATAATATTTTTATTCTTATAAAATTCCGCCACTTAAACTTCATTTAGGTCATGGTGGAACAAAAAAAACACTTCATTTAGTCCTCGAAGGATTATATATAGTCTATATATACGCTAATTAACTAAATTTTTTTATTCATACTCAAGGTAAACCTATTAGTTGATTATTCAGAAATGAAATTATAATAGTGAAGCACAGAAGGATAAAAGAACATATTGTTTGAACTCAAAGATACGGCAAATACAACCATTAATAATGCGATTCAGAGCAATCAATATGTCACATATTGATTAGCATCAAAGTAATATCATATCTTATGAACAAATAGCAGCTATAATTGGTTGGATAATCCCAAATTTTATTACAAATTATGGTTATCATGAGAATGTTCTAAGACAATGGAGCAAGAATTAATCTAATGCAACATCAAAAATTCAACCGCCTACAAATCTTTTTTCCCAATTGTACTCCCCTACTAATCTTTTTTCCCAATTGCATTTAACTATAAATGTCAACCCCACTCCCCCACCTGTAACAAAGACGTGACTACATTTAATAAACTGCCCCCATAGAATTGTCTTCCTCTGTATATATTGTATATTAATACTACTATTTTTGACATTTTATAACTGTAAAAAAAAACATGATTTCTTCTTTTTTCAATTAAAGATCTCAAGTTTAGATCCTAATAGAGGTTTATCTCTTATTTAAAATTCATGCTGTACTTAACAAAGTGATATGTTCTAATGATTCAGTTGTCTTCTGTTAGAAAAGCATTTGCCACCTAAATCTTAAAGTAATTAAGTAACAACATTCTTGGCATTAAACTTCGATTAATTATAGTCTTTTCTTTATTGATATATATCAATTATTTGTACTTATATTCTCATTCTTCCTTTTGGTCTAGTTATATTCTCATCCTTAATTGTGCTTAACATATATTCAATTTTAGTTCATAATATAAAATTATATATGAAGCAAAAAAATAGTTGTTTTATTTTAACTACTCTCTAATGACCACCAAAGCATTGGCTAGAATAAACAATTTGTTAAAAAATCCAGCTACAAAATGTAATACACTTAATAATTAAAGATGAGAAAATTATAATATATATTATAATCGTTGGAGTTGTTAAGTTAGCTCTATTAGTAATGATATCATATCTAACCCATAACCAACTAATTAAACAACTAAACCAAAGAATATGATTGAAGTTGTTCAGCTACCATATATATTTCCAGCATAAATCAATTCCATGCTTATACAGTTTGCTCACTAGTCTTGCACAATTCTATATTATTATTTCATATACATTATGTTGATTTTCTTTCACTTTATATTTAGGAAAAAAAATCGATATTTATACAATATTTGATAAATCTATAACTATTAATTTTTTTTCTATTAGACGCTGACGTGCAGAAAAAAAATATTAACGTAATGCTTATGTGAGAAGTCACCGTTATACAGCACTTAACGAAAAAATTTACGTATTAACACTAAGACATTTTCAAATGACTGAATATTGTGTATGAATTTATTAGTAAGTACTAAACATGACAAAAAAATTAAAAGTATTGCACAATATATTAAATAACACAAAGTAATAAAATTCTAGATTTGACATCAACCAACCCAGATTATCTCAATTCATTACATTTATTATAACAAATTAAGGTAATATAAAGACCTCTAAACTCCAAAGTCAAGATATTAGTAATTCAATGCTTTGGTGGCTAAACATTGCACCACATAGACTTCCTTCGTTGGTGGATGATGTTACTTATAATCTTCTCCACTTAATCATGAGAAAAACGATACTTACAATAAATTGTTTCTGAAATAAACGATACTAAAAAAATAATAGAAAAATATTGCTATCATTGCTAACACTTTTGTATTATATCTGAGTACTGAGATGTGTTGCCGGTTCTGGAACCGGCGGTTCCAGTTTGTAAAATGTGAGAACCGGAACCAAAGTGTGATTTTTACGTTTTTGGTCCAGTTTCTGTTTGGTTCGATTTCAGTTCCGGTTTTGATAGGTTCAACCGCCGGTTTGGTTTCGGTTCCCTTTTTTTTGAAATTTTTTTAATCCGTTATTTTATCCCGTCAATTTTTTTCGGTTTGTAAATTTTGTTATATTTAATAATTAACTATATTACCAATAATACATTGTATTCTAAAGATTTTTGTTAATAATTTTCAAACAAATTAACTATTCTATTAGTAATTACATCACATAATTTTAAAAAAAATTAGAAAAAAAACTCATTAAATTTTATTAGATGCTCTCACTTGTGGCGAAAGAATATCATGGTTACAATATCGAATTTAATTATACAATATAATTATAAAATAATTAATAATACATGATAAATTAAAATACAAGTAAAAAAGGAAAAAAAAAACTAGAAACTTAAAATGATAAATTAAATTAGAAATTTTATTAAAATGAATTTTAAAAATATAGAAACTAGAAACTCTTTCTCCCGCTCCCCCCTCATCTCCTTGGGTGAGAATTGATTGAGTTTAACTTTCTTGAGTTCCAATATTTTCAACTTCAAAACTTTCAAAATTTCTATTTCCACCAAAATTTTCATTACTCCAAAATAAATATGCAAATATTAATTAAATGTAATAAAATAACAAAATAACTAAATTAAACTATAGTAAAAAAGTATAACGAATTTGAAAAATGTAATTATAAAAAATAAATTTAAGAAATATAGAAAATGTAATTGCAATAATAAAATATATACATAATTAATAAGAACAATTTATAGCAAAATGAATTTTTGAGAGAGTGAGAGTGCATAAGAGATTAAGAGAGAATAAATGGTGTAAAATTGATAAGAATGGGGTGGAGGTATTTATAGAGTTGAAAAAAAAAAAAAAAAAAAAAAAATAACCATTGGAACCGCCGGTTCAAACAGTTGATTGAACCGGTAGTTCAAATCACCGGTTCGACGATTTTTAAAAGGGTGAAACCGGAACCTAAACCGTAACCCTCTGGTTTTGATCGACTGGTTCCGATTCTAGTTCGATTCCGATTTTGACTGGTTTTGACCGGTTCAATTCCAATTCAGTTTGTCGGTTTCAGTTCTAATTTTACAACTCTAGTATGAGACAAATTGTAGCAGCTCCCTCATAATAGATTTTGTTAGGCATGTGAGTGTGAATGGAAATAGAGAAGAATTCCACATCACAATTCACAAGCATATGGATTAGTGAAGTATATATATATATATATATATATATATATATTAAGAACTCATTATTTAAGGCCTCACGATCTAAAATTTTAGGTAAATATAAGGTGCTTAATGCCTCATATCTTAATTTTTAGATAAAAATAAGGGTCAGGCTCATTTGTTCCTTTATTAGAGCATCCATATTGCAAGTATTATCATGATTTCATGGACCGTGTTATCACCTTTTTTTGTTGTTTCATTAATGAGTTTTATATGCATGAAATGCACCAATAGATGAGATCTACTAAAAAAGTGGACTCCATCTATTTAAATAATATTTTTTTTATTTTTTTTTGTTTTTTTGTTTTTTTTTCTTTTTTAAAAATGTTTGATCTCTTTTTTTTCTATTTTTTTAATACACATTTTAATGAAATTTCTTTAATGAATTCATCACATTATAATTTATTTTTTAATATTAATTCTAGATTATTTATATAATTTGCTATGATGCATAATTTATTTTTATTTGGTTAATTTTAAATCTCTTCCATTGATAAATATATTTTTTCAATATAATTTTTTATCTACCATTTTTTTATTTCTAAAAATTATTATTTTTAAAAATTCAATTAAATAATTTATTTAATAAATATATTTGTTACTATTTATATATATATTAAATAAATTAAATAATGAGTGAAGTGATTATGAGTCTCATAGTAGAGTATAATGAGAGTTTAAGGATTAAAGAGAGGTAATATAATAAGTGAAAAATTAATGAATTGTTGATGTGACAGTCTATGAAACCCTGAATGGGTACAATGCATTAGAGCATCTCTACTCTTTAACCACTTCAAGAGATTGATGAGTCTGCAACATCAACAATTCATTAATTCCTCATTCATTATACTATCCGTCTCTAATGGTTAACCTTCTATTATACTTTAGTATGGGATTCATAATCACTTCATTCATTATTTAATTTATTTACAACATACAAATAATAATAAATATATTTATTTAACATAAATATTTTACGAGTTAATATTTAAGTAAAAAATAATATTTAAAAATATATCTATCATGAAATTTTTTTAAAATAATAATTTTTAAAAATAAAATAAAATAATAAATTGGATAAATATTTAAATTAAAATAATATATTTGTTTAACAAAATAATATAGAATGGATAAATATTTTCTTAATAAATTTAACAAAATAAAAATTTAAAATAATTAAATGATAAAAATAAATAAAATAAGATAATAAAAATGATTAAAAAAATAAGATTAAAAGAATATATGAGATCTACTTTGTTAATAAACTTCACCATATTAACCACTTCATGTATATGAAGTAGTTGATGTTATTATACTCTCTCTAACAGGAGAGTATAATGACATGACACTTAGTGAAAGGTTATTAACCTCTTACTATTGATGCCTTTAGAGATGTCCTTAGTCTTAATCGTATGCAATACTCTCAAAAGCTCTCTAGGTCTGTTATGTCATATCAAAGGCAACAGCTCAACTAGGACATAGACAATGACAAATATGGTAAGATGATGGTCAGTTGTATTGACTGGTGAAACTCAAATTTAAGGCCGTGTGAACGACACAATCCCTTTTAGACAAAAGGTGGAGTAGATATAGCTATGGAAATAACTCTTAGGTTAAAAGTTACACATTAAAACTCAAGGAGTGAAAAACAATAACCTGCCACCTTATTATTATTTTTCGAGTTATTTCGATTGAGATATACACCTACTACCGCACACACAAAGCTTAATTATGAAACATCACAAAGCTAACTGGCAAATACGTCTCAAGAATATAACGTCATACATTGGTCGTTCACGGCTTAAATAATTACTAAATTAAGCTTTTTTTTGTTGTTTTTAATGAAATTAATCTAAAGTTTTTTTTCGTCCAGAATATATAATTATATATAATTTATTAAATTATATTAAACTGCAAGCCAGAAAACTCTGCCATGATGTTCACTTTTCAACAGACTTAATGATCATCTCCAATTATTCTGTATTTTCTACATATAAATTAAACAATGCTAATTATTTAGCTTAGTTTTGATTGTCTTGAAGGAGCGGGAGAGGACAGGTATCACGATAAAATAATTTCAAAAAAAATAAATAGCAGCGCAAACATTTTTTTTGACTCTTCATTTTAAAAATAATTTATCAAGATCATGTGAGTTGAGAGGAGAATCAACTTGTTATAAATATATGTTGCCATATTTTAATTCTTTTTTACTTTTATACCAAAATGCATGTATTATCTGATAGAAAAAAAAATTACCTATGGACCATGTTCTTAACACTTATCATTCTTATAATATTATCCGGTTTGAAACCTTAGCCTTGTTTTTTAGTCAATACGAAAGAATATTATTCATTATAATTTTTAAACTTGAATAATTATAATTATTTTTGAAAAAGCATCTTAAAAGTTAAAGAAAAAAATATGCTTATAAGTGATATTAATGATACTAAATTTATAAAAAAAATTTAGAAATTAATAATTATGATCATTAATTTTTTAACATTTTGAGATTACTTGGCTTAGCTCACTCAACAATTGTGTATTGTTAACCTTAAGATTTAGGGCTCAATTTCTTTTATAATATAAATGTTTTTTTTTAAAAATATATATATTTATTTATTATTGGTCTCACAAAAGGGAGACCAATCCTCATAATAATTATGAAAAAATTGAATACCCTTGAAGTTTGAACCAAAAATCTTTTGATCTTAGATATAAGTGTTTACCAACTGAACTACACAACATCAACATATAATATAAATGTTAAACATTAAAAATGCGTAATATGTTGTGTATAAAATTTTTAATAAGTCAAATAAAAAAAGTTAATGTTGAACAGGAATTGTTTGTTAAAGGTTAATTAATGATATAAAGAAGAAGAAACAGAATTCAATTAGTACGTTAAATCAATAAGTAAATGGCACCAACAGTAGAGGTGGAACGAAGTTTCCTAATGAAGAAGGTGTCAAATAGGAATCATTATCATGTGTCAATTAAGTTAATCAAAGTGTTAGAAAAGTAGTCCTTTTCTTTCACTTGGTTGGCTTAATATATACGACCAAGAGAATATTTGAGTTTACTAAACCTCCCGTCATTGTTGGTTGCCATGTACACATCACTATTCTTTCCTTAACTATTTATTAATTTACTTTTCGATTAATTCGACGACAGAATATGTGTTGTTCAACTATTTTTCTCTATTACGTCAGTTTATTTAAACTGCCTCAATCAAATTACTATATAATATTTGTCTCTTCAAGAAAATTTGATAAAATTTGAAGCTATTATAATAATTTTTGAAAATATGTCGTATAGTTTCTATCTTATTTTAACAAGCACACTTTCGATACTTTTGGTTTTTTGTGTTCTTAATGATACACACTTTTATTCTTTTATTTCACCACTTAGATTGTAAAATTTATATTTGAGTGTATAATAAATTGAAGATTAGTCAGTATAGTTAATAGGGAAAGTGACACCTCTTAATTGCTAGCTATTTTTTTAAGTTATTATTACAAATATATTTAGTTTTTTTTATAAAGAGCGGTTACTCATTTTGAGTATTAGAGCATTAACGATTTTTTTCTTTTTAAACAAGTGTTTTTTTAGATTTAAACTATAATTTTTTGACAAATAGTTCTTTTAGAGACAACATACTAATCATATGGTCGAGAGCAGAGTTGTTGCCGGTTCCGGTTTAGGAATCGGCGGTTTTGGTTTCTGGAATGGGGAATCAAAACCAAACCGTAGTTCTCACGATTTGGTCCGGTTCCAGTTTGATTTGGTTTCGGTTCTAGTTTTGATCGATTTTTTAGTGGTTTTGATGGGTTCAATCTTTGGTTCTGATTTGGTTCCCTCTTTTTTTTTTTAAATAATATTTTTAATTCGCTATTTTATTCGATCATTTTTTTCTCTGTTTGTAAATTTAGTTATATTCAATAATTAATTATAGTATCAATAATATATTGTATTCCAAATATTTATAATTTATAGAGTTGAAAAAAAAGGTTCGAATTGGCGGTTCAACTGCTGGTTCAAACCGGCGATTTGACGGTTTTCAGAGGGGTTGAATCAGAACCTAAACGGTAATCCTCTGGTTTTAGTCAGCCGATTTTGATTTCAATTCGGTTCTAATTTCGACCAATCTAATTTTGGTTCGCTTTGTTAATTTCGGTTCTAAAATAACATGTATAGCCGAGCGCTTATTGGGTTGTTTCTACGGAATACATTTAAAAATTATAAAACTAAATGAATTTTTATGATGACAAGTGTGTATTTGTGGAGTATGAATGTGGGGTCACATATTTGTGGAATAGCAGGTTTGAATGAAAGGGACAGGACGTAGTGGAAAAAAATGACAGCCCAATAAGGCAAAGCACTTGCCGCTCCCACAACCGGTAATAAACAGCTGTGTGTAACAGACCGGGTGAGATTAGCGAAATGGGAACGCCAACCTATCCAAACTCCGCATAACAACAAATTTGGGCACGTACGTCTGTATTTGTTTTTTTTTTTGAAAACAAAGCTGATAATTTTTAACACTATCATACGATTTGTAAATACACAATTACAATTTGATACGAATAACACAAATTTAAATTTTATAATATTTATATTATATATAATAATGTGTGATATATAAATAATAGAATACGATTATCCTATTTAAAAGTTGGTAATTTGGTGGTTAAGAATATTATGGACTCATAATTGCTGCAAAATCTTTCACTTATGTCATTATTATAGGACTTGGACTATTCTAAAGTGAGGCTTTGAAATCACTTGAATGGCAAGGAACTCTCGCCAATGGGTTCTATCCTAAGTGGAACGTCTGGGACCTACTAATCTTGCCATGTCCACATTTGTCCTACTTCTTTGATCAAAGAGACGTTTATATAAAGACTTGTTCAATTGCCTAAATGGTTAATTGTTAATGATAGTCTAATTTTATGTGTTATACTGTTTGTTTAGTATATATATTTATTATTTATATATATTTAATTTTTCAGAAAAGTATTAATTTATATTTTTTATTGTGCATATTTTTATAATCTATTACAAACAAATATCACCTACACGATTTAATAACTAATGTGTTCATGTGTAGATTAATAGCTCATATTTTATGTCAAGAACATATAGAAAAGTATTTATCTCGAATAGATTCATATGTCATTTTATAGGACTTATTTGCAAGCAATTTTGGGTGATTAGTAAGTAACATTTAGTATATTATTTTTAAGAAATTTTGTATTATATATTTCTATTTCTTATTACATACTATTTTATATACTATATGTTGACCGCATAATGTGCGACTCTTTTAGGTTTAGCTCAAACTTTAAAAACTTGTTATATATGTTTCTTTAACCACTAGTTTTATCTTCCGGACAATTATAAATATATTTTTATTTTTTATAAATATTCAAAATTGTAATAAAAATTGTATTAAATAAAAAAAATTATAAAAACATAAAAATTAATATTAAAATTCTTATAAGATTTGTTTCTAAATTTTTTTTTATTTTTTTAATGAAAAGTGAATATTGACTAAAATATTAATATTTTCATGGAAAAATGACATATGTCATATAATTAGGATGTCGCATGTTAAAATTATAATATATTAAATGTCAATTTTTTATGAAATTATATTCTACTTTTATAAATTATATAGATTTACTATAATAATTTCCTTTTTATAAAATCTTGTATTATATTATGTCTTTTTTTATAAATTAGAATTTTATTATTGATTATTAATCAAATATTCGCTCTTCGAAAACAATCCCTACACCTATAATTTTTTTTTATATATATCCGTTAATAAATTAATATGCGGATTTCAAATGACCTTAAATATCTCAAAAAAAGAAAAAAAGTTGTGAACGGGCGAGAAAGAGGTGGTGCCGTGGCGGTGGCTGAGCCCTCAACTTGGTCAGAAGCAACTCAAAAAATGGAAAGTATCTGTATCCGAAAACCTTACACAACTTTCATGGGACCCAACAATTGAAAGGCAATATCTGCCGCGTGAGGAGAGAGCGCCAGCGTGGAAAAGAGTCGAGGACAGCGGGCAATTATTAGAAGAATGTATGTGTTGTTGAAAAGTGATACTATAATAAAAATTTTTAAAAGAAATATAATAATTTTTTTAATAAATTAAATAATTGATATATAAATTAAATAATTTTAACAATAATTAAATAATATTTATAATTATTTAATTTATCATAAAATTAAATAATTAATTAAAATTAAATAATTAATAATTAAATTAAATAACGATATTTAAAATTAAATAATTTTTAAAAATATAATTAAATAATTATTTTTTCCAATTAAATAATTAAATTTAAAATTAAATAATTCAAATTTTCATTAAAAATGTTTTTTAAAAATTTTCATTATAATATAACAGGTTGTTTAGGACATAAACAGGCTGTATGGGTAAGAGGAGAGAAGTGGAATGGCGGCAACTTCACATGCCCTGACTCTCTCCCAATGATATATTGTTTGTTTATTGGGACAACTGTCACTCTTCGCTACAGGACACCACTCTTTCCCAACATGTAACATATTTTGAAAAAAAAAATCAAAAAATATATTAAAATATGAAAGATTTTTAGTTAAACGCTTTGAAAAAATTACGTTCTATCCACTCTTTTCCTATGTCAATTTCACAAAAACAGGCCCAGTTAATATATATACAAAACAATAAAAATTTCATTTTAATTATCTTAATTATCACAATATTAATACCCTTATTGATAGTTCAATTATAACAACTAAGCTAACAATTTGTTAATAGTCGATTGTCTATTTTATTTACAAATTGGTTCATTCATTATATAATTCATCATCCAATATGGTCGTTTAAACAAAAAGTGATTTGTCCAAAATCTTATGGTTCACACTGAAAGAGTAAAATAAGTAGAAGATGGTTAATCTTGACTATTGTATAAACAAAATAATCCAAAATCAAACTTTGGATGCTAAGATGTTTTGTCTAATTTTGACTCAACAAAAAAATGTCCCATCTTGTTATATACAATGTATGGATAAAAATTTCTATTCAAATACTTTACCCAGTCCATTCGGCCATCAAAAAGATTCCAAACAAACAAGGCTCAAGAGCTGTTGTTTTCTTCCACAATTTATGACGGAGCACCCTGAAAAACAAAAACCCTAGAGGAGCCTACTCTAATATTTATACCTCAAACACAAAACTTACTGTTGTGTGGTATGAGTTCTTAAAAAAAAGTTATCCGTGAATATTTGAGTTACTTAATTTTAGTTTTAATTATTTAATTTAAAAAATAATTATTTAATTATATTTTTAAAAATTATTTAATTTTAAATTTCGTTACTTAATTTAGTTACCGATTATTTATTTTTTATTAGTTATTTAATTTTTATTGATTACTTAATTTTGTGATAAATTAAATAACTATGACTGTTACTTAGTTGTTATTAAAATTACTTAATATAAATTTTAGTTACTTAATTTATTAAAAAAATTATCATTAAAGATTGTTTTTAAGAGTTCCCATTCTAATAATTATTGTCCTGTTTTTGAATTTGACGCAGTTTTATTGCCATTAATCTTCCAAATTTATTGCAGCTCTCACCAAATAACATTATTCTATTTTGATTCAAATACTTTTTACAAGAAATTTATTTTTGATGAAAATAAAAGGGTGACTCAAGAATTAGAATATTGAGTATATATTAATAATTTATCACTAAATAAACACTCATTGTGTTGTTAGTTAATTCTCTCGATATTTTCATAAGCTCAAAACAGTAATTTTTTATTAAATTACCCATTATTCAAATAAATCTTTTATATCTAATGAAAAAATAAATTGTTAAAAGCCACTGTCTGAATCTCTAAAGCAAAGTATATACTTAAGGGACTTAATGTTGATCATGATCACAATATTAACAATAACAAAGTTAATCATGAATAAATCCCACTTGAGATAAAAAAAAAACATGATAAAATAAATTATTAGTCTTTCTTTAAAAAAAAATAGTGGTGTGTGTTTAAATATATAAACACTCATAAAACCGTCTAAAATATAAGTGTTATTACAATAAAAATTCTTAAAAAAAATTAACATTCATTTAGTAAATTAAATAATTAAAATTTAAATTAAATAATTTTAACAATAATTCAATATTAATTATAATTATTTAATTTATTATAAAATTAAATAATTAATTAAAATTAAATAACTGATTAAAATTAAATAATTAATAATTAAATTATAATATTTAAAATTAAATAATTTTTAAAATTATAATTAAGTAATTATTTTTTTAAATTAAATAATTAAAATTAATTAACTCGACTTTTTAATAAGACCTTTTTAAGAGTTTACCATCCCAAAAGACACCTTCTCCATTCTAACAACAACGCGTGTAGACTTCTTTCTCCTCTGCTCTGAAAAGTTGCGTTCCCGCCGCTGTCTTTCTTTCTCTCTCTAAAAAAATCTCACATTTGTATAATCTCTCTTCAACACGAAACCAGCAAGAACCAAGAATCCATTAAAGCATTTCTTTCTTTCTTTCTCAATTGTTGTATATATGTGTTTCTAAGAGAAGAAGCAAAGCTTGGAGCTTTTTTTTTTAATATCATGGATAAAGCAAAGAGTAATGCTAAAAAAGTGTCATACATTTCTGTTCCATCACAGATTATCAATTCATTATCTTCTTCTGCACTTCAATCTCTGCTTCTTTCACCCAAGAAACAATCAAGAAACAGGTTCTTTTTTCTTGGTTTCAACTCTTATAGAAGTCCCAAAGTCTGGTTCTTTGTTCTCTTTCTTTTTGGTTTTCTTGGTATGGTCAAGTTATGGTTCAAGCTTGACCCTATAGTGCCTTTCTCTCCATACCCATGTTTCACTTCTCAGCCTTCACATCAAGAATCTAATGGGTTCTCAAGATCACAGCTTGCTTTTGCTTCTAATGGTGAGAAAATTGTTAATGGAAATAAAAAAACACAGTCAAAATCAGAGGACAATGCTCTAAAGGTTGAGACTTTGGAGCGTGATTCACAATCTCTGACAATGGTGTCAAATGGGTTTTCAAAATCTGGTGACGATGAGGAAGGGAGTGACTTTTGGAAGCAACCAGATGGGTTGGGTTATAAGCCATGTTTAGACTTCAGTAGAGGGTACAGGAGAACAAGTGAGGCAATAGTGAAGGACAGGACCAAGTATTTACTTGTTGTGGTCTCTGGTGGGATGAATCAGCAGAGGAATCAGATTGTTGATGCCGTTATCATTGCCAGGATTCTAGGTGCTGCTTTGGTTGTTCCAATCTTACAAGTGAATGTTATTTGGGGAGATGAAAGGTGAGGAATGAACCTGACATTTACTTTATTTTTCCTTTTTCAGATTGAGAAGATTGCTGTTTTTGCTCATTTAATTAACTGCACTGATGTGTCTTGATGACGTATTTTCCCTATTATTCATTATCTTTTCCTTCAAAGTTTCTTTCTTGATGTCATTTGCGTGATGCATCGCAAAGATAACAGATTGGTCTTTTTTTATGCAATTTCACAAGCTTTCTACATTTGGTAGCTGTATCTTTTAAATGGTTCGATTTCAAATATGGAAGTTTTCTGATGCTTTAATTTGCTATCTATGAATCCTTTATGTTGTGTTCCTGAATCTTTTCAATCTGTGTGAGTTTCTAATGAACTGCATTAGTGAGGATTTTATATTTATGTGATTGTATTTGGTTATGCAGTGAATTCTCGGACATATTCGACTTGGAGCACTTCAAGAGGGTCCTAGCAAATGATTTGAGAATAGTTTCATCATTGCCATCAACACATATCATGAACAGACCAGTGGAGGAGAAACGAACTCCACTCCATGTCTCCCCTCAGTGGATTCGCTCTCGTTACCTCAGGCGGGTATGAATTCCTATCCAATCTTTTCTTTTTAGGCAAATGCTTTATCTTGCTTCTCTTTGTTGGAGTTTATTTAAAGTCGCTAATATGTTCTTTGAAGGGATTGGGAATACTGAATTAGTTAATGAGAAACTGAAAGATGATTGCATATGCTAAAATGTGAGGTAATTGGATAATTTGGATAGCCTGCTGCTATTAGTTTGTCAGAAAGCATATATGGCCCACGACTTGTTGAGGTATTATTGAGCACGGATATATGTTCTATGGACTTTGTCTTGTTTCAGCTACCAGAGTATTATTTCATGGTAGTAGTTGGAAAAGAAAAGTTGTTTTTGTCACAAAAAGAAAAAGGTAGAAAGATTTTACTGATTGGTACTAGGGACAGCGTTAAGAATCATTGTAAGACTTGTTAAAACTGACTAATTAGCTAGTTTTATCTAAATTGGATCTTCCTCTGGTCTTAAACTAATTCACCTTGTTGCTGCGAAAAGTGTTCTCAGATTGTCCATTTCTTAATATGTTTTAGGAAGTTTTCTTCCTTTGTTTCATTTCTTCCTTTGTCTTTGATGAAACAAAGGAACTTACTCGATCTCTCTGTCTTGCAGCTTAGCAGGGAAGGAGTTTTACTTTTGCGGGGTCTGGATTCAAGGCTCTCTAAAGATCTTCCTTCCGATCTTCAAAAACTACGATGCAAGGTAGTACAGGATTGCGGTTTTGATTCTGCCTTTTTTTTCCTCTGCGAAACATTGGATTTGCATTCTCTAGAAACATTGAATGTTTACTTTTAATGTGGAGATGATTCTTAATAAGTTTCTTTCTGTCTGTTTTGCCTTTCAGGTGGCATTCCAAGCTTTGAGGTTTGCTCCACCAATTTTGTCACTTGGGAAAAAACTTTCAGAGAGGATGCGAAGCAAGGGACCTTATCTTGCTCTTCACTTAAGAATGGAGAAGGATGTCTGGGTGAGGACCGGCTGTCTTCCTGGCTTGACGCCTGAATATGATGAGATGGTAAATAATGAGAGGAAACGGCGACCTGAACTCCTAACTGCAAGGTCTAACATGACTTACCATGAGCGAAAACTTGCTGGTTTATGTCCCCTGAATGCATTGGAGGTAACAAGGTAAGAATTTTCTCTTCAAGAACAATGCACTATGGGCATTAGTTGAATTACTCTGCAATTGCAGTAGTTCTTCTCTTTAGCAGTTTTCTAACTGATTAATTCTTTTGTTTTATGTTATTGATCTTTTAGACTGCTTAAAGCACTTGGAGCTCCAAAAAGTGCAAGAATATATTGGGCTGGAGGGCAACCGCTTGGTGGCAAAGAAGCTTTATTGCCATTAACCAATGAATTTCCTCATTTCTACAACAAAGAAGATCTTGCCTTACCCGGTGAACTAGAACCATTTGCAAACAAAGCATCTGTTATGGCTGCAATTGATTACATAGTCTCTGAGAGCAGCGATGTTTTTATGCCATCTCATGGAGGAAATATGGGTCATGCAATTCAGGTACCCACTCTTTCTGTTAACA
>CAODLS011803218.1:0-13677 GCA_948243855.1 Flueggea neowawraea | reverse complement strand
CTAGGGGAGGTTGTTTTACTAAGCATGGTCCTTGCCATTTGTTGCAATGTCCTATTTTTTCTTTCAACAACACCATTTTGTTGAGGGGTCTTTGGAGTAGCAAAATTATGCCAAATAACATGTGTCATGACCCATTTTCGGACCATGTCTGACGTAGGAGGCGGACCGTCTAAGAAAACCTAGTGCGTACATATTTATTTTATAATTAAAATAATATATATATATATATATATCAAAATAATTGTAATAATATTTTTAAATAAATACAGTTATCAAAATACTCAAATACAATCATAACTCACATATACCTCGTGTGGAGCATCTATCTAAAACATATAAACTAGGGTCCGATCAAAAGGGCGTCCACTATCTGATGGAACAACTCACTGAATATTATTACAATTATATATATCCATGCTAATACATATTAGCGTTCATAAACCATTTCAAAAATATTCGCAATTAAAGCAAATAGCGAGAACGAAAACATGATAATTATCGGGGATATGCGACCAAAAGCAAAGGTGTGTGCGTATAACACCAAAAGAAAAGGTGATGTTGTATGCGCCACTAATCAAAATCAAAGTATGTGTCGGACCGAAGCACATGGTTAATAACATTCCTAGTAGCTAGGCCTTGACAAAGTATTGATATACCAAAGGCTACTTCTACCTGGTAGCATATCCAAAAACCTAAATCGTAATATCAAATCAAAACAAACAGTATGTGATAGAGCATATAAAAAAAAGATAAATATATTTCCAGAAGTAGAAACAAATTTTAAATCAAAAAACGTGCAAAGCAAACGTTAAATTCTAGAGTGTTTGAATATCTCCAATATATATACATATATATATATATAATTGTAATAATATTCAGTGAGGTGTTTCATGAGATAGTGGGCGTCCTTTTGATCGAGCCCTATTTTATAAGTTTTGGATAGATGCTCCACACCAGGGATATGTGAGTTATGATTGTATTTGAGTATTTTCATAACCGTATTTATTTAAGAATATTATTACAATTATTTTGATATATATATATATATATATATTATTTTAATTGATCCAAAATCCGGTGAATGTATTTTTCTTGGTTATTCATCCATAAGCAAAACTTATAGAGTGTATAACAAGAGGGTTGAGAAAGTTGAAGTATCTATTCATGTTTTTTTTTATGAAACTAACAATACTATTCCTAAATTTGTTGATGCTGATGATGATGATGCAAAATAATACAAATGAAGACCCAAATGCTCGAACAAAGCCCAATATCCTTTTTCGTAGAAAAGCGTAGCATAATAAATCAAATATTATAGCTCGGTGTAAAATTATACTTTGGTCCCCAAATTTTGAAAAATTACGAACTTGTATTCAAAATATTCCAAATTCTTAAATTAATCTAAAGACTCCAAAATTATAATTAGGAGCTCAAATTATTCAAATCAATCCTCAAACATTTGAAAATTACATTTTAGCCCCTAAATGCAAAATCACATAATTGATCCTCCAAATGGAAAATTACAAAAATAGTCCCTACTTATGTTGCACTTGATAATAATCGATCCTAAACACCCACATTGGTCCTACTTGATCTCCTAAACTTGAATCCAACCTCCACTTCAACAAATAAACACAAAATCACCATGAAAATTCAATTTGAAAATCAGATTTCTATGGTTCCATTAACAAACAACATTCATTCTTCGATTCCCACTTAGATTCACGTTTCCCCAAGTCCCTCATACCCAAATCTAACAAAAACAACCGCTAATCTAGCCTAGAATTCAAGCATAACCAAGCCCATTTTCTTTTTTCAACCTTCCTAGCAAAGAAAATGCACAAAATGGAAGAAAATTCAAGAATAATTGATGGACTTACCTTAAAAATGAAAGAGGAATGGATGGAGGGAAAAAGGGAGATGGATTTGGAATGGGTTTTGGGTGGAGAAATGCAAAAAAAATGAAGGAATATGAAAGGGATCAGGTTCTAGGGACTTATAAACACAGCACACCGAAACGCTGCGTTTTGGGATGTTTTTAACAGACAAAACGCGTGTTTCACACCACAAGATGCGCATTTCACATTATCATTAAGCTGAAAGGCATGTATCAGCATGAAAGATGTGCGTCTGACTCCCTGGGTGAAACAGACACACGTTTCGTGACCTAATGGGCGTTTTAGACGCTAAAATTTCAGGAAAGAACTTCCCCCACTTAAACCGAACGAATTCCATTGATACCCAAAGACTCCAAACACTCTAAAACATTAATAAATATCCAAAGATCATCAATCAAAACTCAAATTATTTCAAAGATCAACTCAAACTAGGTGAGAAAGTTACAGGAATCCTAACTAAAATTGGCAGGGTATTACATACTTCCCCCTCAAAACAAATTTGTCCTTGAATTTTGAAAAAAAATTGAATCAAGGCTACAATCAAACCTAAGTATCCAAAACAAAACTCAAATCAGAATCTCAACTACCAATTTAGAAAATGTATCCAACACTCAACTAATACTAGGCTCACTCGGCCAACTTGCCGACATTCAAAAGCAAAAATAGAACTAATGCGGGAGCAAAATCAAAAGTAAGTGATGCAGAGACTTATGAACCAGGTTAAGCCAAATCGATGCAGATATCTTCACCGTATATCATTCTCGGTCTCTCAAATGGCCTCCTCCTTTGATGGATGTTTCAAAATCATTTTCATTCATGTGATCTCAATCATTATCAATCAATACTTGTTTAAGTATTATCCTCATATTTGTCACTACATGATATCGAATCATGAACTAACCTCATTAATCAAAGTCATTTAAAATCAATTCACCATTTGGTATCCAACCAAATTTAAAAAATTACAAACAACTAAAACCAAGATTCAAATACAATTAATCATCAAACGTCTAAATCCAACTGATCCATAAATATCCAAATTCACATAGTCAAATCAAATCGAACTAACCTGCTAGCTAGCCCAAATACTGACAATTAAATTCAGACAATATCCAACATGACAATCCTTGTTACCATATAGGCCAAACTGTAATCTGATTCCAACTAAGTTCCTCAAAGGAAATGCAATCCGCTATAACGATCATATCTAATTGGCACCAATTTCAGATTCATAAGTTCAATCGAAATTGAATTCTGCAAACCAATTGCATAATGTGTTCAAATCAAAGTACCACAAAAATTTAACTCCAAACAGAATATCATCAATTTTTCAATAATAGGATTGATTACTAACCATAGGCAGTTATAATCATAATCAAAGGAAACCATCAATTGTCTTTATCACCAATTTGATAATTACATGCCATTCCTCTACCTGTCTATCAACTTGCATGTCAAGTATCGATCCTTATTTACCATGTAGTGTATTTAATTCCCTGATTATCATATATCACACATCATGAATTTGGTATAATCAAAGCATCTATCCTTTAGATCAATCTTTCCATATGAATAAAAATTTCCCAAAATCAATTGCCGAAATTTTTCATTCTGCTATATTCTATCTCTCAAAACTTCTAAGTTCTAATGAAGCCATTGGTCGAAGATATTCTAGTCTGTATAGAGTGTAGCTCATCTCCAAAACAAAAATAGTCTCCAAACTATACAAATACTTATCTCAAATATTACCTCAACTACCACTAATTTCATATTCAAAAGTATCTTCTTGAATTTCTGATCAAACACAATATTCACGTATGAACTAAATGTTATTCCTTGAATAAAATCTATATTTGATCCCAATCATTTATATAATCATATCATATTTTGCCAGCTATGACTTAAAATCCAAGTATCTTGGCTCATTCCAGAACATCCTTAAATTAAATCTCCAACAAGACAAAATCACATTTTTTTTCAAACTAATCACAGAGGAGTTGATCACCATTTCACTAACCTTCTAGTTACTTAGACCTCAATGTACAAACATGGAGACGATACAAAAGCAAATGCAGACACATACATGCAAGTACCATGAATGCATATGCAAAGGTAGAGAGCACCGATCAACCCATCGTAGAACAAAAGGGCAAATATAAGAATTGCATGTTCGAAAGCATAGAGTGTTAACACTCCTTAAAAAACATGTTGAGTTTTACCCTCAATAAATTTTGGTGCCATGACACAAATCACATTCCCGAAGGAATTAGACATGACATGCCAGATTCCAAAAACTAAACCTTTAAACTCAAACTTATCTTGAAACCTCAATATAGCCATCACAAAGATGTTAACTATCACTCTCACATCTTATCGATGCCTGATACCAAATTCCCGAAATCCAGACATTTTCAACAAAGCCTCCTGAATCAATTTCAATTGCAAATCCATTCTACATATTACCATAGAGTCGTCAAAGGATATAGTAGGGAAAAACATCACTATCAAAATTACCATAAGTATTCCAAAGGAATAAATCACTATATGTCCAAATTCCCCAAACAAATCAACTCAACCTAGTGAAGTATTCAATTTATTCTCTTTTTCTAATCTAATCACATGCTTTCTCAGTGATAACCTCAAGAATTACTAATTTTTTTCTTTCCAACGTCAGTATGAAGCATTGTCTCTCAAGACCCTTACAAGTACTGATTCCCTCATGCATTAATGTCACGAACTCCAATTTTCAAAGTCAAAATAAATATAAACTTTCAAGTTATTCTGCATACCGATAGTCAAATCCAATCAATATCCATAGTTGTAACCATACCTTGATGTAATAAAAATTGAGTTACTGATTAACCCTAATAATTTTCTCAAGTTCTCTTGTGATTTAATCTTTCATGCAATTCTAATCGCAAATGTTTAACCTCAAATGATAGGCCAACCTTCAGAATAATTACCTTAATGAGTCTTTACCCATAAAATCTTCCATCTACCCAAAGATAATCCTAATGGTGACCGAATTCTCAAAAATGCTTCTCAATCTAAGTCTTATGCATAATTTGAAAACACTTTATATATTAAAAGCACAATTCCCTAAATCGTCAAAACAAATCCTCACAACATTTCTCAAAACGAGCTCTACATACCCCTTGCAAATACTTTATATGTTAAAAGCTTGACTTCCAAAATTGTCAAAATGTGAAGGATAACATATACTTATATATATTCAGTTAAACTTACAATTTCATAAAAAATAATTATCCATAGTAAAATTGTTTGAAATCACGTTTTATAAAACTTATCTAAGAATTTTCTTTCCACTCTAATTTATAAAATGCATAAACAACATCACTTTAAACCCAACACTATTTTGGAAAAAAATAATACTAGGTAAATCCAAGAAACCATGTATAACAAAAGATATTCAAATATTCTGAAATGCATTTGCACAAAAACCACCAAAAAGTTCATACTTTAAACAGTTGAAATACTCATAACATATGAATAAGTCAAAATCGTAAATTCTTTCAAACTAATAAACCAAGATCTCTATCTGAAGTACATTTCTTTTACAAATTGATTGCTCCCGGAACTCAAATCATCATTGCTTTTGCTATCAAGTATTAATCAAATATTCTCTAAGTCAAGTAGGAGGTATCACAAACCTTAAACAAATGTGATTCTCTGAAATATAGTAATGCTCATTATCAATCTTATCTGCTAGTTTTTCAAAACATAGTATACTTTTTAGTATCACTAGATCCCCATCTATTTATCAAATCACTGCCTCTCTTTTAATCTTTGAATTCTCCAAACATAAGCTATTTGTAATACAGCCAATAACATTCCAATGCCCAAATGATGGCATCCACTTTAAAGAACCATTGTTCTCATTACCGCTAACCAATTCATTTATTCTCAAAGGATAATCAGCAAATTATTTGTCAATTAAATCACATGTGATCTTATCTCTCAAAATATGGAACCTCTCCCAAGGCTCCTTTATCAAATTCGCTACCAACCCAAAGTATCTGGAAAGGCCTAATGTGACAAATGTAATCATGACACCATATCGAGTGAAACATCCATATGAGAGTCCAAATATGCACACACATCAAACAATATGGATCCATGTCTTTAGATGTATATCCAAAAGCAAACAATCAAATCGTATATGCATCGCAATAATGCATATGATCGCCACCACACCAAAACAAAGTTCATAGTATCAAAACAAAGTCAAAAAGATACACAGAAGCAAATAAAACTGACTCAATTCAAAAAGACCTATGCCCCAAAACCGAAACAAAATTACGAAACCTAGGGCTCTGATACCATCTTTGTCACAATTCGTTTCTGGACCATGACTGGTGGACAAGGTAAACCATCTAAGAGAGTCTGGCATGTCTCGTACAAGCTTAAGAGATTCAAATATAATTATTATCCAAAACGTTTATTAAATAAAACAATAAACATAGTAAACAAAATGTTTATTTTATAATTAAAATGAAATATATATATATATATACTTGTAATAATATTTTTAAATAAATAGGGTTATCAAAATACTTAAATACAACTATAACCCACATATACCCGGTGTGGAACATCTAACCAAAACATATAAACTAGGATGTGATCAAAAGGGCTCCCACTATCTGATGGAACACCTCACTGAGTATCTAGATGCCAGCCGAAGAGAAAAGGAATCACCTGAGAAATGTAAATAAAAAATAGACAGGAAAGAAAAAGGGGGTAAGAACCCAATGAGGAATGACACTCCAGAACACCCCATACGTACCTCATAAAGATTGTTTTAAAAATAGTTCAAAATATCACATGCAAGTATAAGTGTATATACATATGCACGCTAATACATAGTAGCATTCATAAACCATTTCAAAAACATTTGTAATCAAAGCAAACAGCAAGCACAAAAACATGATAATAATAATATCAGTTTCAAAATATAGTATTAGGGATATGGAGCCAGAAGAAAAGGTGTGAGCGTGTAGCACCAAAAGCAAAGGTGATGTGGTCTCCGCCACTAATCAAAATCAAAGCATATGTCAGGCCAGAACACATGGCTACTACCATCCCAAGTAGTTGGGCCTTAGCAAAGCATTGGTATACCAAAGACTACTTTTATCTCGTAGCATAGGTGTCCCGTATCCAAAAACATAAATCATAATATCAAATCAAAACACACAGTCATGCAATAGAGCATATAAAAAATAAAGATAAATATATTTCCAGAAATAGAAACATATTTTAAATCAACAGGCGTGCAAAACAAACGTCAAATTCCAGAGTATTTGAATATCTCCAAAATATTTATATAAATGCATATATAATAGGTTTCAAAGCACAAAACCAAATTCAGAGCAAAACAAATTTTCTTTCAAAACAAAACAAAGAATATAAATGTATATATCTCAGATTTCAAAAGCAAAGTATTGATAGGTCACATATTCAGTTTATTAATTAAGTCAATCCTTAGATTTGTCCAATTTTAAAGATATATCAAACACACCAAAAACATATAGAGTTTCGAGACACATCATATGTGTCTAAATCTGTCATCCAATCACTTGGATGCCAAGCTAATAATCTAGATCACGGTCCACCGGTGAATGACTGATCTCCTCAGAAACCAAGCAAAACTGTAACAGACATAACGAAAACAAAATCAAATATGATACTATGGCAGTACCGAAATGCATGATAATGCAAAGGCAGACCCAATGCCAAAACCCTTTTAGGACAAAAGCCTAGAATAATAAATCGAATGTTACACCTCCGTGTAAAATTACACTTTGTTCTCGAACTTTGTAAAATTATGAACTAGTCCTCAAAATTTCCAAATTCCTAAATTAATCTAAAGACTCCAAAATTATAGTTAGGACGTCAAAATATTCAACTCAATCCTCAAATATGTGTAAAATTACATTTTAGCCCTTAAATACAAAATTACACAATTGATCTTCCAAATGGAAAATTACAAAAATAGTCCTTACTTCCGTTCCACTCGATAATAATTGATTGTAAACACCGACATTGGTCCTAATTAATCTCCAAAACCTGAATCCAACATCCATTTCAACAAATAAACACAACATCCATTTCAACAAATAAACACAAAATCCCCATGAAAATTCAATTTGAAATTCGGATTTTTGTTACTCCATTAACAAAAAAACATTCATTCTTCGATTCCCACCTAGATTCACGTTTCCCCAAGTCCCTTATATCCAAATCTGACAAAAAACCCTCTAATCTAGCCTAGAATTCAAGAAAAATCCAACCCTAGCCTTATCCAAACCCATTTTCTTTCTTCAACCTTCCTAGCAAAGAAAATGCACAAAATGGAAGAACAAATCGAGAATAATTGATGGACTTACCTAAACAAATGGAAGAGTAATGGATGGAGGGAAAAGAGAGACGGATTTGGAATGGGTTTTGGGTGGAGAAACGCAAAAAAATCGAAGGAAGACGAAGGGGATATGGTTCTAGGGACTTATAAACACAACATAACATAATGTTGACAAAACGCGCATTTCGAACCATGAGACGACTGTGTCACACCCTGATTGAGCTGAGACCCATGTCTCAGCACGACAGTCATGCACCTCACTACCTCGATAAGACAGACATGTGTTTCGCGACCTAACGAGCATTTCAGAAGCTAAAAATTCACAAAACGACTTCCCCCACTTAAACCGAACGAATTCCATCAACACCTAAAGACTCCAAACACTCTAAAACATCAATAAACATCTAAAGATCATCAATCAAAACTCCAATTATTCGAAAGATCAAATCAAACTATGTCAAAAAGCTACAAGAATCCTAACTAAAATAGGCATGGTATTACAACATGCTCCTCACAATAGGATTCAAATGGCTCACATGTAAACTCACCTCCTCTATCACTTATAATGGAAGTAATAGCATACCTTTTTCCATTCTGAACCTTCTTTCTATATCATGCAAATGCATGAAATGCCTCATTCTTATGTGCAAGAAAGAATATCCATGTAAATCTAGAAAAATCATCAACAATGACAAAGCAATATGCTTTACCACCAAGACTCAAAGTGCTCATTGGACCAAACAAATCTATATGCAACAATTGTAATGTTCTACATGTATAAATGATGTTCTTGCTATGAAATGATGATTTTGAATGCTTCCCCATGACACATGAATTACACACTAGATATTTCTCATATTTGAACTTGGGCAATCCTTTAACTAAATCATGCTTGATCAATTTTAAGATCATATGCATACTAGCATGAGCTAACCTCTTATGCCACAACCAAGCATCATTGTTCACAACAACTAGACAGTTTTCATTGAAGGCTTTAGAGTCAAACAAATCAACAACATAAATATTATTGTGCCTCAGACCAACAAACAAAGCAACTTCATTATCATCATAAACAACACATCTAGTAGGGTCAAACACAACCTTACAATTTTTATCACAAAACTGGCTTATACTCAAGTGATTGTGTTTCAGCCCATCAACAAGCAAAACGTCATCAATAGTTCGGTTAAGAGACTTATCAACCTTACCTTCACCCACTATCTTACCTTCAAAAAAAGTAAGAATATTCCTTTTGTAACCCAAATCCTTTTGATCCCAACATTCCTAGGTTGTTTCAACTTCCAAGAATAAGAAAAATTACCATGAATACCAAAATATGAGCATGCATTATCAACCATGATGCCTTGCTTTACAAACATGGTTTTTGAAGTCTTGCTAGAGGTGGAAGGATTGTAGCCTAAGCCATGGTTGGACAAAGATTGTCTTTGAGAACCCAAAATTTTCTCAAGATTTTCTTTTCTATTTGTTAGCTTAAAGGCAATAGAAGAAAACTCATCAACATTTTTCGTCAAAACAAAATCGTCATTTAACAAAACTTCCTTTTCTTTCTCTAAAGCTTTCACTTAGCCTCAAGTTTTGTGAAATTATTTTTCAAAGCAATGTATATACTGCCAATTTCTTTAAAATTCTCACTTAATTCATCAAAAGCATCATGCAACTCATCAAAAGTATAAGAATCACTAACCTCATCTTCCTCATCACTTGAGCATTCATTTTCCCTTGCCATCAAGCATAAGTTAGCCATTTCCTTTACTTCTTCATCTTTCGAGCTGTTATCATCATTGTCACTCCATGTGGCCTTCATTGCCCTTCCTTTCTACTTATTTGAGTACTTGGAGTGTTTCTTGACAAGAGGGAATTCTTGCTTCATATGGCCAGATTTGTTATACTTGTAACAAATGATGGAAGTGTCCTTCTTGAAGTGCCTTCTTGATTCTTTCTTTGAGATTTGATCTTTGATCTTCTTCCAATGCCTGTTCTTTCCCATGAACCGTTTGAACCTCCTAGAATACATAGCTATTTCCTCATCATCATTATCTTGTTCTTCTCCATCACTGGATTCATCAACAACCTTTGACTTGTGTGCCATTCCTCTTCTTCTTCCACTATTTGATGCTTTTTCTTCTTCTTCTTCTACTTCTTCTTCTTCTTCTTCTTCATGTAAACCCATCCCATATGTAAGAAGTGACCCAAGTAACTCTTCCAAAGGTAATGTGTTGAGATCCTTTGCTTCCAAGATTGCATCTTTCTTTGAAGCCAAAGACTTTGGCAAGGCTCTCAAAATCTTCCTCACAAGTTCTGAGTTTAAATAAGTCTTTCTAAGTGCCTTCAACCCATTCAAGATATCATTGAACCTATCAAACATTTCTTGAATTCATTCTCCTTCTTTCATCTTAAACAATTCGTATTTATGAACAAGGAGTGACACTTCGCTCTTTTTAACTTGCAAAGTGCCTTCATATGTGACCTCCAAAGTCCTCCAAATTTCATGTGCAGCTGAGCATCTTTGGACCTTGTTGAATAGGGTGTTTCTAAGTGCACAAAACAGATTGTGCATAGCCTTGTTCTTATAGCAAACCATTCTCTTATCATATTCAGTCCATTCCAACTTTGGCTTGAGTGATTCAACACCATATACTATTTTCTTTAGCATATACGAGCTGGTTTGTACAACATCCCAAACTTCTTCAGCTTCACAATTGAATAATACCATCATTCTTGTCTTTCAATAGACATATTCACTGTGATCAAAGAAAGGAGCTCTATTAATAGGCAAACCTTTATTTTAAGACATATCTCCCAAAGATGTCATTTTGGATCTTACACTCAAGGTGATTAAATCTTAAATATTGAGCACTAAACTCTTATACTAATTGTAATCCCAATATGGCAATCCAAAAGGGGTGAATTTGATTTCTTGCTAAAAATTAAAACCTTTGAAAACCTTTTTCAATATTTTGCAAAATAAAGCAACAACTCAATCCAAAATACGACCACACAAACTGAAAGTAAAGAGAATAAGGGATAGAGAAAGAAAGCCCCAATTTATAATGGTTCGGTCCTCCTTGACCAACATCCACTCCTCTAGCTCACTAAGGAGTTTTCAATCCACTAAACACTTTTGGGTGGAGGGAAACTGTTACACTTTTTATTTTGTAGGTTCATAAGCAACCTTTTACACCTTGTTTTTAACTGGTCCAAATAAGAAAACCAATACCACACTTGTTTTTTAAGGAATGAAACAAGAAAACCTATTCTACCCCTCAAGTTTAACACCAAACTTGATTACAAGTGGATTCCCAAGTTGAAAGTAATATTCTCACAACAACTCAATAACAAATAGCAAATCAATAGTACAGTTGGTATGCAAGAACTCAAGCACACTAGGAGAGAGAAAAATAAGAAATAAATTTGCAAGGGTTTGGAACTCTTTCAAAAATGTTATTGGTTACCTCTAGATTGGGGACGTCTATTTATAGTCACTCTCACAAATGTAGTTACTGTAAATCCCAATAAAGTCATTGTGAGCAATTGTAAAATGCTGAAATTACTAAGGTCAGCCCATGCTATGTACGTACCATTGGTACTACATGCGTAGTCCAAGATTTCATCAGAGTAGTATGTGATGTTATCTTCCTTCTGTTTGCATTGTACTACGTTCAGTAGCCACTATTTCATTAAAAATAGCATCAGGTGGATACTATGTGCATTGATCATGTTCTGTGTGTCTAGTTCCTATGTTTTGCGGGCTTAGCAAAATCTTCTACGCGCATTGACATATTTTCAATATCACACCTTTGATTCTTCACGTGATTGTGTCCGAGGATATTCAAATTCAAATTTCTGAGGAGCGTCTTGAATTTGTTGGTATTTTGGAGGCCCATCTCTGTGTTTAATATCTCATATTGCGTGCATAGCAAGTGTCTTCAAATATATCACCTTTACTCCTCTATGCACATTCCATCGATGTAAAACGTGATTGTGACTTGTTTTGTGAGCCCTCTTCAGTTTGCATCACAATCCCATCTACGCGCTTAGCCTATTCTTCGATGTGTGTAGTATGATGCAACCTTTAGACCAATAGCTTTCTCTTCTCTACTACGTGCATTGGTCTCTCTTCTAAGTCCACAACATAACTCTGGACCATTATGTCTTCTGATAAGAACACGTCTACGCGCATTGCAATGCCTTCTACGGGCATAACACCTAGTCTACATGCATTGTATACTCTTTTGTGCGCATAGCTTCCATTCTTAAAACCCCATAATTGCTCCAATATGATCAATGTGCATAGATCATGGTTTAATGCGCTTATCGTCCTTCAACATGCTTAGAGGGTTATATAACATGCGTAGCTTAACTATTTCAAGTGTTTTGTTAAATCATCAAAACCTACAAGGAATTCTCATGTTGATCAAACTGGTTCAACAGGGAGGGCAAAGTTTTAGGGCCAATTACAAAAACAACAACAAAAACTTTTTTAATTACCTGCAAACGTACCAATTTTTTTTTTCTTTTCTTTGCTTATTATTCCTTTTTACTGTTTTTTTTCACTTAATGCTAAAACAACTTGAAAACAGGTTTTTTCAAAAATAATTTTTTGTCTTTTTTTAAGGTTTAAATTTTATGCTTTTTTGTTCTCTTCATTTGTCCATTTTTAACATTTTCATTTAAATTATTTTTTTATGTCTAAATTGTTTTTTTTTTGTTTTAACTTATTTTCATCTTATTTTTTCCAATGTTTTAATTTCATGAATTATTATTAGTTTTAATTTATTCTATTATGTTTTTTTTATCAACTTGTCTATTTTATTAAAAACATAAAAATATTTTTAAACTAAAAAAGAACATTAAATAATACTTTTCAGAAACTTTTAAAAACTTAAAAAGCTATTAAAAAGCCTTAAATAAATCTTTAAAAATTTTTAAAATTTTAAAAAACTAATAAAAACATTAAATAAACCTTTTAAAAACTTTAATAATTTAAAAAAATAAAAATTAACCTTAAATAAACCTTTTAACAACCTCAAATAAAAATTTTAAAAACCTTTTTAAAATTTAAAATAAACTTAAAATAAATTTAAAATAAACTTGAAATATTCCTTAGTTTTAACTAGATAATCCTTAATTCAAAAAACAGCTTAGATAATTCTTAAATAAACCTTTCAAAATCCTTAAAAAATAAACTTAAAATAAACCTAGAATAAACCAATTAAGTAAAATAAACTTAAAATAAATCTAAATTAAACCTTTTAAATAAAATAAACTTAAAATAAACCTTTTAAAATATTTTAATAAAATTTTTTATAATTGGTAAAATAAACCTATAATAAACTTCAAATAAACCTAAAATAGATGTAAAATAAACCTAAAATAAAC
>CAODLS011803194.1:0-16923 GCA_948243855.1 Flueggea neowawraea | reverse complement strand
GTATAGATCTTTGAAAGATTAGTGGTACTTATGTGATATCTAGTCTTAATCTAGGTTTTCTACTCTTTTGCAGGTTGGTTCAGCAGATCACCACATTCACTACTATGATTTAAGGAACAGCAGCCAGCCGCTCCATGTGTTCAGTGGACACAGGAAAGCTGTTTCATATGTCAAATTCTTGTCTAACAATGAGCTTGCTTCGGCTTCTACAGATAGCACATTGCGGTTATGGGATGTGAAGGAGAATCTGCCGGTAAGTAAAATGTTTATGAAGCAGAGACAAAGCGCCTATATTTTGTTTTCTTTTTGTTGCTTTTTTTCTGAACTTGTAAACTAGTTTTTACAGTTATATCTCTATAAATATCAAAAGAATTTCTGTATAATGCACTCAAGATAAACGCATTAGTCAAGATTAAAATATAGTTTTTCAAAATACTGGCTGTGTTGAAATTCTGGAAACTGAAAACATATTGTGTTTCTTTTTTCTTTGATATGATAACTGTCATCTATAATCAATACAATCCTTTCCTATTTCCATCTCTATTTTCTATTATTGACTCTTTCTTTTTTCCCATTCTCAGTTTTATTTTCATTTTTTGTTACTGTTTTATTAGCTCTACCAGATATCAGAGTGGTGTTCTATCAAATTCTATGACTAAATTGACGTTTGGATGATCCTTACAGCTCCGCACATTTAAAGGTCACACAAATGAGAAAAACTTTGTGGGTCTCACTGTAAATAGTGAATACATCGCATGTGGCAGCGAAACAAATGAGGTTTATGTCTACCATAAGGTTAGCATACAACACGAAACTTTCTGCTCTCCTTTTCCATTTTTTGACGTTAACAATGATAAAAATGACTTGGAAATTTACTTTGCAGGAAATCTCGAAACCTGTTACATGGCATAGATTTGGTTCACCTGAAATGGACGAAGCTGATGAGGATGCTGCATCTTACTTCATCAGCGCAGTCTGTTGGAAGAGTGACAGTCCAACAATGCTAACCGCAAACAGTCAGGGTACAATAAAAGTATTAGTTCTTGCAGCTTGATCTGTGTATCCATTTGTGGTACCCTATTTTTGTATATATTATTATGTGAAACCATGAAAATCAATGGCGCCACGGCGGTGCTTTACGGTGGGGGGTTTATATCTTGATCCAGGTAAATTTAAAATTATTCTCCACCAAATGTAAAGTGTTTAGGTATTCATGGACATAAGAAGAATAAGCTCAGGAGAGATATCGCCATGATGTCTAAAATACAACCTTAATTGGGTTTATGTGTTCACCATGATGAACATGACGAAGATGAACCTTCATGGAAGACGAGTAGTTGAGTAACAACTAGTTGAGCCATTATAGTGAAGGAAGGAAATGATGAATAAGTGAGGACGAGAGAGTTTGGAGAGAGTGTGGCTCTTCGCTGGCTAGGGTTTGGAGAGAGGTACCGTTCCACGAAATGTGAGCAAGGTTGCGAGTTCATTTATATGCAAAGAGAGAGTGGTGTTGTGAGCAATGCTGAGGGTAAAACTCGGATGTTTGAAGAACAAATGGGTTTGATTTGTCATTTTACAGAAGAGACAGGATAAAGAATATGGGAATTGACTTTCTTGTGATTGGATAGCATGCAAGTGAAAAATATAATATATAAAATTTAGTGCCATCCCGCACATAATTTTAAATTTTATGTCAAAATACAAAAAATTGGTCCCATGAATTCATAATATGTTGTTATAGTCGCCTAAATTTGAAAATAGCCCAAAACTCTAAAGATTCTACCCACATCATTGGTCTCAACTGTTGATTTACTTAACCCAGAATATTGATACTCTGCAGAATAATGGAATATGGGCTTCCCATCAAAAAAAAATTGAATATGGGCTTAACCCAGTGAGGCTCCCTTTAGTGGTTAACGTGACATCAAAGACATGGGCCGTTGCTCTACAACCCAAACCTCTCTATAAGCCCTTAACGTTTGATATGAGGAGAATATAAAGAAGCAAACAGGGACTTCGGTCTGGCACCAAAGTAACGACGACCTTTTTGATCTCAAAATCTGATCTCCACTTTAATACACCTTCACATGTCCTCTAAACACTGACAAAAAAATAAGCTCAATCAATCCATGGATGCCCTTTTTGCTAGGAGTTATAGCCAAAGATCCCACCGTTAAAATCAGATATCCACTGTTCAGATTGAAGAACAAATAAACCCAACATAAACACCAAAATCAGCTCCATTGGTCAACAAATAAACTTTCGATTGCTAAATTGTTAGAGCTGACCCTGAACTTTCTTTTAAATCCTCTTCCTCTTTCTGTCTAAGAGGCTACCCACAAAATGATACAAACCCTCTCATGGTTGTGTTGGTTGCCCTTTCGATCTCGAGACTCACCGACACTGCGGGAATCACAGGAGTGGACATTTGTGTTGCAGGATTCGTGTTATCTAGTAATCTAGAACTTTAAATTAGAGACGAGTGCATGAAAAAATGTGAACTTTATTAAAAGATAAAAATTACAACTCGATAAATGCTAAAGAACTGAATTAAGCAGAGATAAATATAAAGGACAGAAAAATGTAAAGGTAACAAAAGGTAAATGACTAACTAAGGCTTGAATGGAAGAAAGATCAATTTTAAATATAAGGAAATGTAAAGGTAAGACAATTAAAGACTGAATCAAGTGAAAATAAAGACTACACTAAGGCTAGACTAAAGACTTAAACAAAAGAAAAGGTAAAGATAAATGACAGAAATAATTAAGTTGTTGATGTCAGGGGTTCTTTCTCTGAAATTTGCTTCTTGTTTTTATAGCCTTTAGCCTGCAACGGATATCTCCATTTTCACCACTTTTCATGCAATTGTCACCATGTCTCTGTCTGCACTCCACTTGGTTTGTAATCAACTGACCCATGTTCTTCATGTGTCCAATAACCACTGCTTCTTATCCACTTTATTGACGTGTGTCACAAGTTACAAAGTAACTTGCCAAAATCATGCAACTGTCACGGTCATTCAAAGTGCATGCATAGCTCAGTTTCATCTATAACTCAAGCCAATTAAACCATACTTCAATAGTAACAAATGCAAGGACCTCCCGAACTTAACTTGTCTCCCAAGTTTCCTCCTCCTCACAACTAGCCCGAAGAGGCAATGTGACCATGGCATGGCCGAGATTTGATTGCCTTGTACAGTGATAACACTTTATTTTTTTTGTGGCTAACATGCTGCCAACAACATTAAACCTCAATTGATTAAACTATTAAAAGAAAACCCTAATCGATTACACGCAACATCAAACTCACAAAAGTTTGGGCTTCAAGAAGGAACTCCAAGTCCAACACATAGTTGTGGGGGGTGGTGATACTATACGTGTTTATACACCATTAAATATGCCAAGTTTTAGAAGCACGTTAAACAAGTAACTTATCTGTTGGTTGATTTTTTTTTTTATATTTCCATAATCTTCATTTTCTTTTATTTTTGGCCAAGATTGATTGTATAATGTCACTGATCATGTCACATAGCAACTAGAAGTTTTTATACCTAAATTAGGTATTTCTTCTCTGGCTAGGACTTGTTGGTGTGACACTGACATTTCTTGATTTCTAGCCATTACCACCAATAATATAAATGCTTGTGAAAACTCGAAATTTCTACTAATTAGAAGAAAAAAAAATCTAAATTTCCTATTTTATAGATAATGGATAGGATTATTCCTTGAACTCTACGCAAAGCTACTATTGAATTTATAAAATTAAAAGCTCGTTAAAGAAAGTATAATTGTGCATGTATATCGAAGTCAATGTAGCAAGGTTGGTATAAACTTGATGACGGCAACAACGTTTGACAATTTTTCACGAAATCTTTTCAATCTCAAAGTGTCATTATTGGTGTTAGCTTCATCAGCTCTTCGGAAGAATAAAATTGCAAGAAAAAGTGCATTTCCTTCTGTAAGGTCAAACCGACTTTTAGTTGCTTCTACATGCAAACCATTTTGTGTATACTCAAACTTTGGAGGAGTTTCGACGTCGCAAGCCACAGTAATCCGTATATATATATACATACTTATTTATCGTTGCATAATTTTTAATAATCCTATATCTTTCAAAAATTAGTGGTAGATTACCTTGTATCAGTGTGGTAGATATCTTCTATTAAAGTGTTTGGAGTTGGTCTTTCAACGGATTGAAATTCTTAAGATGTCCAAATGGAACGTGACATTACTATTGATTCTTTTTCTAAAAAAAAGAAAAATTCATCCAAAATTTGTTTCTATTATTTATGCATATTGCATACGTGAGAATTCGTTTCAGTATATGTTGTGCTGTCTGGTTTGCACACACAATTGACCTCGTTGTTATTTTCATTTCGTGAATCGTACGTAGCACTCAATTTGACTTGAAATGTTTGAAGAAATTCAGACATGAATTATACAAATTTACTTGAGTTATCCTAAACTTGAAATACCTAAATTCAAACCTTTCGCGTGTTCGACTATATTACCGCAATTATTGACAGTATTTTCTTGCAATTTTTTTTGGAGTTACGATCAGAACAATCAAATGTGAGCTCCGAAAAACTGAGAATGGTAAATCATACATTACTGTTTAATTAGATTGGGTAGATTATATAATAAATAAGTATAAAGAATAACACGTTTTTTAAATTTATAATATTGTACTGGAATTTTTGTTAAAAAAATAGGTATATCATGATATGTTAAATGCTCAAAATGCTAAAGAAATTAAAGTACATCAACGATACGGACTTGACTAATTATATTCCAATGTATTCGAGAATTTTAAAGTATTATCAGTGAGTGAAATGGAAGGTATTCGTCTGCAAATATTTTGTTTAAGTTTATTTTTGTTAATTATTATAAGCATATTATTATTATTATTATTATTTCTTACACGTTGATTCCTACACCAGTTTCATTCTGAGCCAATGAGTATTGAAAATGTTTGTGCAAACAGCATACCAACAGACAGTATAAACATCAAGAATTAACAAGGGATCGAATAACTACCTTGATTCCAACAAAAACAACAATGAACAGAGGAAGAAAAAAGGATATTTGCAAGCCTCTACAGCAGAACCACGATCTCTACGGAGATGGGAACCACCGATTATACATCGTTTAGATCCCTTCTTGAGACTGGATTGACTAAAGAGAAAAGCTGTGTTTTTCTCCTATTCTTTTGGTGAAGAACGTGAAAGGCAGAGAGAGGGGAGAGAATGCATGAAAGAGAGGGAGAGAGCTTCAAAAACTTACGTGAACAAATCTTCTTGCTCTTATCTCCTTTTTCTCTTTTATCTGTAACTAATAATCAAATAAGGAAACTAATTCTCTATATGGACTTTCCCTCTTAATTGGGTTCACTTGACCTAATTAATAAGCCCACAACCAAATACTAATATTGGTTGGGCTCGTCAGTTAACTAGGTAACTAATGGACTCGGGTTCCACCCATTATCGTCATGTACAAACCCAGTTTTCTAACATCCCCCACTCACACATGACGGTATGGTACATCATCATGTAACATGGTCAGCACTCTCATAACCATGTTCGATCTCCTCATTATACTGGAAAATAGACCGCATGACCAACATACGTCAAGAGTACGAACATTATACACCTATTAGGGTAGTACAATGATCTCGACTAATAGATCCTACTTTTGTTGTACAAACTTCAACCTGTAAATGAAATTTATGTATGCCTTCCCCTACAATGTTTTTTACAATCGTTGTTTCTGCTTGCAATTCTGATATCAAGGAAGCTTTACCCATGTTCACATATCATGACTGGCAATGATAGATGCATATGCAAACATTGAGACTAGTGCGAATGCGTCATAAAAACGATCTTCCCCTCTTACACTAAACTATCCACCTTAGCCAAGTTAACTTGCTCAATGTACCCCACTTGGTCGAATCAATCATGACCATTAATAATACACCAAATTAACCTAACTCAACTAAGTATTTTGAATGCGTTAAGGGTCTTAAGGGTTGAGCTGCCAAAAACTGTATATTCACGGCAGGGTCTCACACTAGGAAAAGTGAGATCATTATTGAAAATCTTTTCCATCCCTATGGTCATATATAGCACACATTGTATGATCATGTGCTATGGTGTTATATTCTTTCCTTTGAGGGTCACATGTTTATAAGTTTATTAACACCACATAGAAATTTCAATTAAAATGTATTCCACCATTTTAACCTTAATTAATCACTTAACAATATTACTTTTGACTCTTAGATAGAATGCTAAAAGGTTCTCAATTTTAGCATATGATCATTTAAAGATCATCATAGGAGCTTATCCTATGGCGTACACTTCCATACGACTTTTCTTACCCTTTTACAATGTGCTCACAACTGTAAAATGCAAGATAACTTTTTGATTATGAACACGCTCTTGACTTCATGCTCAAAATCAACCTCATCTTAGTCCTTGCCTCACATATTAAAAGACCTGTAAACACCCGTGTGAGTGGGTTACTTCTCTATCCAATATACTCTTTTACTAACAAATATACACTCACAACATTCCTATATGTGTATTGCAAACAATGAATTTCCAAAGAAATATATGATTTTATTAAAGGACTCAAAATCATAACATTTTGTATTGTTTTACATCCTACACAGACCTAGAGAGGCAAAATGTCTGATGAAATCATCTTTAGCTAAGGGCTTAGTAAATGGATCCATAATCATTTATAATGTAGAGATATACTCTAAACTCACCTCTCCTCGTGCAACTAGATCTCTAACAAAATGATATTTGATCTCGATGTACTTAGTCCTTCCATGGTACTTAGGGTCTTTGAAGTAAGCAATCGATGCTTGACTATCACTATAAATAGTCAAAGGGTCTTGTTAAGCGGTCAAACCTAGGCGATTAAGAGACCTTTTCAGCCAGACAGCTTCTTACACTGCAACAGACATAGTTAAGTACTCAGATTTCATTGTTAAAAAAGAATGTATATCTAGAGGTGGATTTCCTCTCATCCACATCTCTGCTCAAGTATGCATCTGTGTATCCTTTTAATCGTATATCATTTCCTTGATAAAACAGTGCAAAATCGGCAGTGCCCTTCAAGTATCGTAGAACTCGTTTTAATGCTTGCCAGTGCATTTTTCCAGGGTTTGACTAGAATCTGCTCAGCAGGCCAACTGCAAAGTAGATATCTGGTCTTGTACACATCATTGCATACATTAGACAACCAATGGCATTGAAATATGAAGCTTTCTTCATTCGTTTCTTCTAAACTACCGTTTGTGGACACTTCTCATAGCTAAGTTCATGGTTTTTAGCTATTGAGGTTTCCACGAAATTGCAATTTTCCATGTTAAATCGTTCTAAGACTTTTTTGATGTACTTCTTTTGTGAAAGAGATATCAATTTCTTAGATCGATCTCTTAAGATTTTAACCCCAAGAATATATTCTGCATTTTTCATGCATTTCATTTCAAATCTGGTCGACAACCAGTCTTTGACACTCTTGATATAGGTCAGATCATTAATAGCAATAAGAATGTTGTCTACGTATAACGTTAGAATGACAAATTTGTCTCCAGGCCATTTAAGGTATACACAATGGTCTTCATCGATCATCTTGAAATTGAATGAGATAATTGCTTCATTGAAGCGAATATACCATTGCCTTGAAGGCTGCTTGAGACCATAAATTGATCTTTTCAGCTTGCAAACTTTATGTTCACTGTCAGGGAATACGAAACCTTCAAGTTGAACCATATATATTTCTTCATCCAGATTAAGCGACTTTTCCACTTGATAGGCTTGCCATCAGCTCCACACTTAATCATATGTATCCACTTATTCCCAATGGCCTTTCGACCGTCGGGGAGTTCAACCAATTCCCACACTTGGTTTAAACTCATAGATGTCATTTCTTCCTCCATCAACTTGATCCATTCTTCCTTACTTAGGGATTCAAGAACCTCTTGCATGTTTGTAAGTGCTTCTTCGTCTAGTGAGATTACTGTTAAGAAAGCATCACTCGGTTCTTCTATTGAAAAACGTTGCCGTTGAACTTTTGTTCTCGCCAATTTGCGCGGCGATTCTGCCTCTTAATACACGAATCACATGTATTCGTCAAGATTTGGTACACTCCCACTGAAAAAAAGATTCTCACTCTCACTCAAGTTATAAAATAAACGCCCACTTGAGTTAGGATCATAAACATCCACACTGACTTGAGGTGAAAAGTCTAAACTTTCATCCTCGGCCGAAAAATATCTCCCACTTGGATGGAGTGATCCTGAATGCTCATGGTCTGGTGTTTCATTGAAAGTGAAGTCCTTACTCACTTCTCCCAATTTTGGAAATTCCTTCTTAAGGAAAGTGATTTCTCGAGATTCACATTTGATTGTCGTGTCATCTTCTTGCTCTCCCACTAGGACATATCCTTTAGAGATTTCAAGATATATTATAAATATTCTTTTTATGCCCCTTCAACTGAGCTTTCCATGCTTGCTAGAGGTATTATGAGCTTAGGTTTCACAACCATACGACCTCAAGTAAGAGAGGTCGAGCTTGCGACCTGTCCACATCTCATAAGGTGTGGTGGCAACAAATTCAAATGGAATGCGATTTAGGACATAAGTTGTTGTAAGCAACACATCTCCCTAAAAAGATATTGTTAAGTTGGCCTCAGCCATTATAGATCTTACCATGTCAAGGAGTGTTCTATATCACCATTCTACCACACCGTTTTGTTGCGGGGTTCTATGAATTGACAATTGATGCTCAATTCCTCTTTCATCACATAATGCCTAGAATTCCTCTGAGAGGTATTTCCGATCACGATTGGTTCGCAAAGCCTTGATATTGCTATCTAACTAATTTTCAACTAGACTCATAAATCTTTTGAAACAACTAAGTGTTGATTTCAGTTTTGATGATGATGATTGCAAAACATCCATGAAAGATGTGCTAAGTTGTAGACTTATTGATATCTTGATACAAAGCACGTTATGGCTATGCAAGTCACGTTGATCATGATGAAAATGACATTAAGGCGTGTTACACTAGATACAAGGTGCATAGATCATCCATTCAAGAAGTGCAAAGTATCAGATGATCATCAATGTACGTTACACAAGCTACAACGCACGTTATTGGACTTGCTGAATGATACAAGATGCATTGTAGAGCAAAAGATGCAACCATTGAAAAAATGCTCAACGCACGTTACAAACGGTGCAACACACGTTGATGAGGTCAGATGAGGACAAAACCAAGACGTTCCTCTGGATTTGAATGTGAATATTCTCTGACACGCTGACGTAGATTAAAGGTGCAATATTGAAATGAAGTCGACAATGCACGTTGAAGAATCATTGGGTGATTGTGCATACTTTGGAATGAAGATCAACACATGTTGAGCAAACCACAAGTCATGTTGATGTATGATCAACGCACATTGAAGGAGATACAACGCACGTAAAGGAAAGTGCTTTCAAGGCCATGGCTATTGGAGTTCTTGCAAGGCGCGTTTAATTGCTATCAAGTAACACATAACTCAATGGCACAAAGTACAATGCACGTAGAGGGAGATACTATGCATGTTGTACAAGGTGACATCATTTAAAATAGAATGTTTTATTCTATCACAATGGCTAATGGCTATAATCTTTCAAGTGGCTATAAATAGATGTCCCTGGACAAAAGAGAAGTAAGAGCGACTTTGCTAAGGCTTGCTATTTATTTTATCTCTTTTCTCTATCTTTCTAACCCATTTGAGCTATACACTTTGCAAATGTATTTTTGGGTTTGGGCTCAATGTTAAATCTATGTTTTGGGAACACAATTTGTAATAATCAAAGTATTTGATTGAGGGTAGATAGGTTTCCTTGTTAAGCCTTAGAAAAATAAGAGTGGTTGCTAGTGAGCCTTAGAAAATTAGAGTTCAGTTTGCTTTTTGATCCCACAAAAACAAATGGTATGGTTTTCTAGTTGATCCCACAAAAACTAGTGGTTAAGATTTTCTAATTGAGCCCACAAAAACTAGAAAAACAGTTTTCTTGTTGAGCCACAAAAACAATGTGTAACGGTTTTCTTGTTGATCTTGCAAAAATAAGATGTAACGGTTTCCCTCCACCCGCAAGTGAGGAGATAGTGAAAAGCCTAAGTGAGACTTAGGTAGTGGATGTAGGCATGGTTGACCGAATCACTATAAATCTGGTTTTGTTCTCTCTCTCCCTCAACTCATTTACTTTGTTTTGCATTTGCATTTGGTTAATATTGTTGTGTATGGATTGGATCTTTAGAACTTTCGCATTTACTCTTTGATTTAAGTTTGAAAGAAAACTTTGTTATTTGTTTTAATTTGCAAAATATTTTTAACAAATTTTTTAACTTGCTAAAAATCTAATTCACCTCCCTTTTGGATTGTCATTCTATTCCTCATACTTAGACTTACACTAAGTGCTTCAAACTTGTGGAAAATCAAATAGATATAACCATAACGTGTATAATCATCTATGAATGTGGTGAAGTATGCTTCATGACGTGCTCTCACATTCATTGGTTCACAAATGTCAGAATGGATAAGTTGCAATGGATATTCTGCTTGTTTTGCTTTACCAAATGGTTGTCATACTAGTTTTCCCTTAAGACAATTTCCGCAGGTTGGTACTTCGACTTTTTCATAAATTACCTAATAGACTAGCCTTGGCTAGACGGCCCATACATTCTTTGCCAATGTGGTTGAGTCTTGTGTGCCATAGCTTAACATCACTCTCATTATTCGATGATGAAGTAACAAAAGAAAAACTAGCATTATTGTTATTTACATACTCCAAATCTATAACAATAAAATCATTCATGGCAAAACCAGAGTCATAATAAGTACCACTCAAAAATAAATCTACTTTGTAGTTCTCAAACGACAAAGCAAATCCATTATTCATTAAAGATAAAATAGAAACCAAGTTCCTTCGTATCTTTGAAGTATAAGGACATCATGTAGAAACAATGTCTTGTCACTGTGCAAGGTCAGCATGCAAGTTCCAATACCTTGGACCTCCACTTTGCATTGTTCCCAATATATATCCACTTTGTTCCTAAAGGAACTTTCTGGAACTAGACATATGTCTCACGTTCTTTCCTCACGTGGTCGGTTGCTCCTGAATCAATCACCCATTGAGGATGACATTCAATTAGGAATACAGAACTTGCTACATAAGCATAATGTAAATAGGAGTAAAGGTTTTGTACCTTCTTAGGAGCATTGCAGTCTTTAGCAATATGCCTCTTCTGTTGGTAGTTGTAGTATTTCATCTTAGAAATGTGGGACTTGCCCTTGGCCTTTTTATTTTACTGCCCCTTTTGTTTATGTTTACCCTGAAATCCTTTTATTTTTTCTGAAGAAGAATGCCCTTTGTTTCTCTTCTCTTTGCTGGATGAACCCTTTTGTGGCCCAGAATTAGCTACATGAGCCTCAACATTAATTTTGAGATATGTCAAATGGACTTCCTTAAGCTCAAGATAATGCGCTGCGTCTATGAAAGTTTGGATGTTCGAAGCATGCGTCAAATGATGCTTCATTTGATCCCAACTACTCGATAAGGAACGGATCACAGCTTGAATTTTCTGCTCCTTGGTCAGCTTGTGACCGACATTGCTAAGTTCACTGATCATGTTTTCCATTTCTTTGAGATGCTTTTTCATGGTATGATTAGGACACTTCTGGTACGTGTCAAATTTTATGGTCAAAGACTGGAGCTTAGTCAGCGACACACCGCCAAATTGATCCTTCAATGCATTCCCGAGATCTTTGGCAAACTCATAGTTTGTGAATTGTTTAGCAATATCATCATCCATTGAACTCAGAATGATGATACGGGCAGTGGTATTCTTCTTCTTCCCAGCTTCATAGGCTTCATGGCCACGCCTAGGTTGAGTAGCAGTGCCCTCCTGGGGTTCGACCATAATCATTACCAAGAGATCAAAAGCCTATTACTCCTCCAGCACATATCGGACTTTTATAGCCCAAATTTCATAATTATCGCCATTCAGCCTATTATCTTTGGTAAGCTTAACAACAATTGATTTCAAAGCAGTAGACATATTGTTCATAAATCTATTAGACAAAGTTGCACTAAATGAGGAGATAAAGCAATACACAACCATTTACTATCCATCCAAAAATTAAACAAGCATAACCAATTATATAAGTTTTGAATTGAATAGTGCAGTAGGTGTTCTATTACCATCTTTGTCTTATCAACTAACTATACTAAATTCAATTTCAAGAATAGTAAATATTCAATTAATCCAACTTATAGATTCATTCTCTAAGTATTTTAACTTAGGGCTTCTATGTCGTTTATTGTATTAATGAATCCAAACATAATTAATAATGCAATAATATATGGCAACATTCAACATATAAATAATTGTATTCACAAAAATAAAGCAATTTAACATAACAATAGCTCAAAATAATAATAAGTGCAACTAACACAATTTATTATCTCAACATAGAAAATGTCAACAACTAATGTAAACCAGCGTCCTAAAACCAAATACCTAAGCCACGTCCATAAACTTTATTCATGTACAAAATGAAAAGTAACTAACAACTTGTCACTCGACTTAGAACACTAAGAGGCTCATCACTCATAGACGCGAGTTTTCGGAAATGAATCCTCAATCTCCAACCACAATATCTCAGGAAGGGTGTATATCATTTCACTAAACCAATAAGTCTCTCGACCACTGCGAAGTACCATGGGTGGTTTAAACTACAAGCATGTACATATGCCTCTTGCAACCAACTCTCTTAGGAAAGCCCTAAGGGTCACTTTATAGTTTCTGTCGACTATTAAACAAAAGTACCATACTGCTAGGCTAATATTGGTAAGTGATCCTATCATGGCCCCTACCATTACAGACTTATCTCTACCCATTCTGAAACCACCATGCCATACCACTTCCTGTATTGCATTGTTCACGAGAACAATGTGTTCAACTATTCCCTCAATGTCATCTCTTCGTATCTTGGGTTCCATTTTAATGTTGTTAAGCTCTTTCTCCAAGTTTCTTAATTAGGCTCTATGACACTGTTCATGGGCGCCATCAGGATTTTTAGACTCACCATTTGAAACAGACATAAAAAGATAGATTAGTACAACTGATGCACCTCATTGATTAATCATACAATCAATGGGAGTAGCCCAAAAAAACACGTATAAAATCCAAAATATTGTATATGAATAAAATAAATTTTTTGAATAAAAAAACAGAAAATACACCATTTACATTTAACAAACACTAAATAATTTAAGAAAAATGGTTCTTGTATTAAAAAAATCACAAAAAATATCAAAAAAATCTAGAAAAATGTAAAATGTATTTCTGTAAAAATTGGAAAAAAATTGGACGTCGAGAACAGTTACACATGCTGCTGGCACGTGTCATCATCTGAGATCTCCACGTGTCTAGCAGTTATTCTTCCACGTGTTGCACGACCATTCGCCAACGTGTTGCACGGTCAACGTTGACCTTTGCCATGTGTCTCATTCTAGACGAATAAGGGACTGACACATGTGCCCTAATTCCCTTTAAACAACGAATCAATTTTTCTGCCTCACATATCGATTCAGAAAGGTTTCATGCGATTTAATGGCCTTCCCGGTCAAATTTTTTGATGAAATTTGTACAGGTTGTGTATTTTGATGTCCTGAGTCGAATGGTATCATTGGTTTCTCCAAATTCGCATATCAGAATTTTGAGCTTTTACTGTTTGACACAAAGTCGAACAAAAAAAAGATATCAAATCACAAAATTCACAGAGGCATATCCAAACGTGATAGACATAGAGGCATGCATTTTTGGACAGAAAGCATTCAAAGATCCATCCTAACTGTTTTGATACCAATGAAAGTGCATGAGCAACATACCAACAAATAGTATAAACATCAGGAATCAACAAGGGATCGGATACCTACCTTGATTTCAGGAAAAACAAAAATGAACAATGAAAGAAAAAAGGATATTTGCAAGCCTCTACAACAGAACTGTAACATCCGATATTTTTGAATTAATTTTGGTTATTTTCTAATTAATTTAGAAAATAATTTTTAATGTTGGAAAATAAAAATTTGTGTTTTAAATGTTAATTGGGTGATTAATGAAGCTTTGGAGTGATTAGAGTTGACTAAGTAAGTAGAAATTGGTGTTTAATTGAAATTAAATTCAGATGAAAAGAAAGAGGGGCGATTGGTCGTCTGGGTGTGTGAATGTCGTTGCATCTTGGAAGCTGTAGTCCGCATCGTCCGCATGTCGTCTGTTTCCTCTGCGCAGCACCTCTCGTTGAAACGACGCGTCGTTCGGTATGTTTTCAAGTCGTCTGTTTCCTCCGATAGCTCCTTGTGTCGTCCGGCTCCTATGCAGCAATTTTACCTAGCAACGACGCCGTTTTGGTGTGCCTCCAAGTCAAGGGAGCCCATACTTTCAGCCAACAACTCCGATTTTCTTCTGACTTTGAACACAATTTTCACAGCCCATATCAACTCGTTTTCTGTCTTTTCTTCTTCATTTCATCACTCCTGCAAGTCTTCTTCACTTCTTCTCCAGTTTTGTGATTTGTTTTCTTCAGATAAGATAAGAAATTGCTCCTCAAATCTCTTTCATTTCCACTGTTAAGATAGCATGTTTTTTTTCATTTTCTGATTTGTTCATATCTGATGGAGGACGTTTTGACTTTGTTTTGCTTAATTTCTGGGCATTATTTTGAGTTCTTTTAGTTGAGTTTTTGATGGATTGAGTTAGCCAAACAATAATGAAAGTTGAACTTGTTAGTTGATGATGTTGATGAAATGGCTTGTTGAATGTTCTGGGTTTTTGAGGGACAGTAGGCTCGGTTTTGGGGAGCCATTTAGTGTGGGTTTTAGCTGGTTTCAGTTGGGTTTTAATGGGTTAAAAAGTGGGAAAGATGAGAGTAAGAGAAGGGGATGGTTCAGGTGAGTTTTTCATGTTGGTTGGTTGGTTGAATCCAAATTTGTTGAGTTGATTTGGAAGAACTTTGATGAATTCTGGAAACAAGTTAGGATTGGTTTCAATTCTGGAAATTTAGGAACGAAAAGGAGAGATGTGATTGGTTGAAAAGTGAGGACCAAAGTGGATATTTGCCAAGTGGAGGGGTTTGTAATTTCCGAAGAGTTTGGGCAAAAAGTATAATTTTAAGGAATTAAAGTCAAATTTGCAATTTTCAGAGATTGGGGATTTAAATATAAATTTAAAATACTTTGAGGACCAAGTAATAAATTTTGAAAAGTTTGTGGACTAACCCATAATTTGTTGAGGTCCTAAGGACTAAATGATAATTTTACATAAGTCGAAGACTATACTGTAATTTTATGTTGATTTTGGAATTTGGATCCAGAGTAATAGATTATGATACGATATGAATTTTTGGGGTCTTGAGAGTCTACATTTGCATATCATACATTTTGTATTATCACAGTACCTCATTTCAAATTTTTCTAATATGTATATGTTTGATATATATATATATATATTTGTTCAGTTTCGTATCCCGGTCAGCAAGATTAGCCGACCACCGGTGGTACGTGTTTGGACCATTCAGCTTGGATTTCTAGGTGAGTGAAATGACAGCTTCAGACACATAAGTTGTCTTCTAACTTATATGTTTTTGTTGTGCTATAACTAAAGCATGTAATCCAGAATAATTTAAAGATAAAAAAAAAATCCTAAAATTGGTCTACATGAGGACTTGTTTGATTGAATTTGCTTTTCTAAAATTTTTCGAAAATTTTGGTAAAACATGAAATTTGAATTGGAAAGTTATTTGAACTATGAAGTATTGATAATACTTTAATTTTGGAATTTTGATGGTTTTACAATGAATATCATGTTTTGATATTTATTATGGTTTTGTTAATAACCACTCGATTTTGAATTTGGAGATTTCGTTTGAAATAAACATTTTGCTGATATAAGTATTCGTTTTGTAAGAAGGAAAAATGTTTTGTTTCTCCGAAATGAAGATTTGGCGAAAATTGTACTTTTATGAAATAAAGGGTATTTATTTCATTTGCCTATGATTTATGAAATCGGCTTTGTATGATTTGTTGAGTCAATTACCACATTAGAAGGGGGTTGAATAGTGTGGTATAAGTGGCTCTGAAACTTTTTTAGAATTGAAACAAGTAAAGAAGGGACAACAAGAATTTATAGTGGTTCGACCAACTATTTGCCTACATCTACTACCTAAGTATCACCACTTAGGATTTTCACTAACAATCTTCTCAAGATTACAACTTCACTTTCTAGCTAAGTGAGAACTCTTACAAAGTTCTTAATTTCGGTTCAAGAATAAAAACCAACCTAGGAATCTACCCTTTGATTTCCACTCACAATCACTCAAAATACTGTTTTTACAAACTCACCAACAATGTATAATCTAGTGATACAAACAAATGAAGAATGAAATTTATGAACAATACACTTGTATCAATAAATGAAAAATTCAATGCTTTGATCATTGGTAGTTGTTAGAAATGAATGCCCAAATGTTGTATCTATCTTTCTGACCTTCCAAAACATGTATTTATACTCCTTTCCCGGTTTTTGTACCATTGTTGTAATAACTTGAATTTTTTTGGACTATTTTTGGGTAAATTTTCTATTGAATTTTTTTTTTCGAATTAATTATTTTTGACGGATTAATTTTAATTTAAAATATCATTAAATTAATTAATGATATTTTAGAGTGTTAAATTTTTGTTGGTATTAATATGATTTTTGAAGTATATTGGGAAATTAAATTGAGTGAAAATTGGTTGGAATTGAAAAAAAGAAAGAAAATTGGAAGAAAATAAATCAGAAACTGAACTACAGGTCGTTTG
>CAODLS011803045.1:0-10089 GCA_948243855.1 Flueggea neowawraea | reverse complement strand
GTCTCCAAATCGCACAACTTCCCCACACTAGTGCTCAAAAATAAATTTCACTTGATGTACACATTGAAATAACACCAAAATTGAAACCAAGTGCAATCAATTTAACCCAAAGAAATTATAGGACGAAAATATGAAGACATCAAAATTCAAGAAGAATTAAAATTGCTGAAATAAATTGAAATAAAAAAATGATAAAAATCTTAGGTTGCCTCCCAAGAAGCGCTTCTTTAACGTCGTCTTAGCTGGACGAAGTTGAATCTTCATCCTTTCTCATCACTCAGCACATAAGTCTTTGCACCTTGATCTTTCTTATTCGGTGGCAAGCTCTTATGAATTATGGCAAAATCATTCTTTGGAACATGCATTACACATACCCTTTCTGCTTTCTTTTTCTTGGTGCAAAATTTTTTCAAGAACCTAACAGATTTGGGCTCATGCTTGGATGTATCAAATAAAGAAACATTTACCTTTAGAGACATTGTCGTCATTTTTGTGCTTACAACATGACCATGTCGTGAAGCGCTTAGGATGTCAGCTTATTTCAGTTCCTTATTATTCTTTACCATGATTGCGTTAACATCCTGCAAATGATCACCAAAACAAAATTCTACCTTCTTCTTCGTTAGTGACTTAGTTGCATTAATGGACAAGTAATCTGTAGGACATTTCATAGTGTCATTTATATTAAACTTAACAACAGCACCATCAAATTCCATTGAAAGTGTACCGTCATGGACATTAATGTTCATTCTTGCAGTTTTCAAGAAAGGTCTACCAAATATCAACAAATCAGAATTTGGTGCACCCTCTTCCTCCATATCAATAATATAAAAATCAGCAGAAAATACCAAATCATTTACTTGGACTAGCACATCCTCAATAAGGTCATAAGAAAAAACACTAGATCTATCAACAAGAGTTAATATCACATCATTATGTTTTAAAGTACCAACATTCAAAGAATAATAAATAGACAATGACATAACATTTATGGATGCACCTAAGTCACACATGGCTTACTTAAAATGAACATTTTCAATTTTGCAAGATATAGAAAACATACCTAGGTCCTTTTCTTTGATTGGTAATTTCTTTTGTAGCACTGCTGAAACCGTTTCCCCCATAGTAATCCTTTCATTACCCTTTAACCTATTCATGTTAGTACATAAATGTTTCAAGAATTTAGCATAACGGGGTACCTATTTGATTGTTGCGAGCAAAGAAATGTTGATTTCAACATTCTTCAGTGTGTCCAGAACCTCTTGGTCATCAAAAACTTTCTTTTTCTTTGCCAATCTATTTGGAAAGGGTGGCTTTTTCTGGATTGACAACTAAAGGCACGTTTTTGGGACTGTTGGGAGTTACTGTTTCTGTTTTAGCAGCTATGACATGGTCATGTCGTATGGCCTTCGACTAGTCTGCACTTTCAATTTCTGTGCCACTTCAAAGAGTGATGACACTAACATTGTGCTTCGGATTCACATCAGGTTGGGAGGGAAGTTTTCCTTGATTCTCCAACTTGTTAACAGTAGAAGCTAATTGACTCATTTGATTTTCCAAATTCTGAATTCTAGCACTGGTGTCCTGTGAGATTTGTTGAGTGGTGGTCACAAATGTTTTCACCATCTCTTTCAAAGACTGAATCTCATCATCATTGTTGTTCTTATGAGGTCCTTGTTGAAATTGTCGTTGCTGAAAATTTTGTGGCCTATTCCCATATCTCAGATTGAGGTAATCCATCCATCTTGGGTTGCATGTATTAGAATAGGGATCATACCTCCTTTGTTGTTGTCCGCCATAATTGTTGACAACATTAATTTGAGCATCAAAATCTGTGTCATACAGAGATGGGCAAGAATCTGTAGGATGACCTTCAAAACTACAAATACCACATATTTGAGCTCGCTGGGCAATATTATTTGGCTCCTTCACAACAAGTTATTTTCCAACAGTGTTGCAATACCCTTCAATCTATTTTCAAGCCTAGATGAACCCAATTCATGAACTCCTCTTATTTCAATTCGAGAACCAAACTGTTGCGAATTGGCAGATATAGATGAAATTAATTCCCTCACATCCTGTGGCGTTTTGTTCAACAATGCTCCACCTGCAGCGGCATCAATCATTCTTCTCTCCATAGTCAATAATCCTTCATAAAAATACTGAATGAGTTGTTCAGTAATCTCATATTGAGGACAACTAGCACACAACTTCTTAAACTTTTCCAATATTCGTGCAATGTCTCAGCATCATTTTGTTTAATGCCACAAATCTCTCTCCTCAAAGTAGTAGCTCGGGAAGCAGGAAAAAATTTATTCAGAAATAATCTCACCATCTCGGGCCATGTATTGACTGTGCTAGGAGGTAAATAGTACAACCATTCTTTAGCTCTTTCTTCCAAGGAAATCCTCAGTAACTCCTTGTGGTATATAGCCAGAATAAGCAACATGAAACGCTTTTAGGTGTCGATTAGGATCTTCCCTTTCAAGCCTATGAAACTTAGGAAGTAACTGAATCTACTCGGATTTTAATTTAAAGCTAATAGTCAACAGCTAAAATTGGATACACAACGGTTATTGGTCTATAGAAGGTGCAATCATATCTTGAAGAGTTTGTTGATTTGGAAGAGTAGTTGCTCATGCATTATTAACGTTGCCGGCCATTTCAAATTCAGTCTCAAAATCAATTTTAGTAACAAGATTGTTCTCAATTGGCTCAGGTATGGGCAATGCAGAACTAAAAGCATGTGCTCTGCGTTGTCTAGCCTCTTTTCTTAGCTGCTTTACTGTTTTCTCTATCTTAGGATCGTACAAAAGATTACCTATAGAAGAAGAATGATCAATGCAAAGCAACGGGAAAATTAGTAGCAAAGCAAAAAACAAAATTTGACACACTAGTCCCCGGCAACTGCGCCAAATTTGATGGATTGTCAAACCACTAAAATAAATACCTGTTCAAAAAAATGTAATTTCTAGTATAGCAGTAAACATGGTCGAACTACAGAGACCGATGGAAATTATTTATTTGCCGAAAAGAAAATGGAAATAAAAGAGAAGTGCAAAAATTAAATATGAAGTCAAGAAAGAAAACGAACTAAAGCTAATGATTGCTATTGAAAAGAAATGGGACATGGCAATAGTAAAAATAAGAAAATCAGTTAACAATGTAAATGAATAAAGTGATTGTGCAACAATTTGAAAATAAGCCTTGAGAGTGAATTAAGAAAAACATGAGTTGCAATAATTAACGTAAGGAGAATGCAATAATAAAATTATGAGAAAAACAATAATAATGAAAGCCTAATCAAGGTACTTCTCTGTTTAATCCATTGAACTGATCATCAACATAAAAGATAACATCTAACCGTTTAAATAGATTGGTTATAGTTGTCGAAAACCGCTCTAAACAACTGGTCTCTACTTACTTCATCGATAAGTCTGGGACCCCTGACAAATTATTTCTCTTACCAGTAAACAACCCCAAAGACTTCTGACAGGATTTAATCTACTAGCAACATTAAGAATTAAAGAGATCCAATCCAAGCCAACAAATTCGATACCTCGATTTATTTAGACTTGACTATTTAATTCCATAACATAGAAGATATGCAACCACAAACAACTACATTATTCTTTACCTAGGCTAGAAACGGATGAAACCTTGCATTCCTAACTAGCAATCTATTATCATGTCAATCATTCAACCGTGCGTTATTGAAATAATCAACATAAAAATAATGCAACCAGTAAACACAGGAATAAAATAGATATTTGAAACATGAAAGATAAATTAAGAACAAGAGTCTCACAATTCGTTTGGATTAAACATCAAAATACCTCAACTAGAATGAGTTTAGCAATGCATGATAATGGAAGAAAGCACAAAAGATGAATAATGGTTGCTGTCAATGTTAAAGTCGTAGCCCAGAAATAAAGAGGAGAGGATAAGTATTTTTATGTCTCTCTAAAACCTAATCCTACTCCTCTTACAATTACCCAAAATAATAATAATAGTAGTAAATATCTTGTTCCAGCAGTAAAAAGACTAATACAAGGCTTCTATTTTCATCCATTCAGCTCTAATCCCGAGGCCCACAACGTCCAGACACGCGACCCTATGAAATAGCAACAACCCAGATTTTGGAGCACATACGACATGGTCATGTCGTATTTCGTTCCAGACCCAGTCAACACACAAAACAGCACCGTTTGACTCCTTTTTAGCCACCATTCACCTAAATGACAGAAAGAACAAAAATAATATAAAAACACTTATAATGACAGTGCATCTTTATGCAAAACAAACATAAAATGCGACAATTAACATACATAAAATGCAACCTATCAACACTCAACTTGATTATTGTGCTTGTGTAAAATAATTATTGAATTGTTGAATGCTTGATTCTGTAAATTATTTCCAACAATTATTTCAACAAATTTCTTCTTCTTCTTCTTCTTCTTCTTCTTCTTCTTCTTCTTCTTCTTCTTCTTCTTCTTCTGCTTTTTTTTTTTTAATTTTTATTTCAGTCTTTCATTGCTCTTGGTAAATTCCATTTAGTTGAAATGGTTTGACGATAAAAGTCGTTGTGACTAAATAATAAAACATTGATAGCAATTAATACGGTATAAGTTCTACGATAACAGTTAGTTACTTGGTGGTTATTACAATACTTTTCTTGATCGGTGAAATTTAATAATATATATTTGCATTATATGGCTATAGTTTTATAAAAAAATATTACGATTTAGAAAGAGTTTATTTAATTTATAACATGGACTACTAATCATAATATAAACTTGTTAAAAATGAATAATATAAATTTTGACTAATAGATAAATATCTTCATGTTTATTCACAAATTGTTTAAAAACTTGAAATTTTTATCCATGAATACCTTTTCCATCATAGTTATATATTGGATCATTTTTCAAAAGAAAAACAGAATTAATAATGACCCTAAAAATGCAACATCTTCATATTTAGGGCGAATGGTTCTTTAAGTCTCAAGTTGCAAATGGTAAACTTAATTATTATGAATATTTTTTAAGTCTAAAAAATGATGCATATTGCTTGTCGCGGTATTTTTCTTCAAATAATTATTATTCTAAAAAACCAATATTGTGTTGTATGCAAGTTAATATTAAATTGGGACTAGTTTGTTTGTGAAGGCAAACCCCAAGGATAAGGCAGATAATTTCCCTAGAAAAAAAAGAAAATGTGGAGGAGACGCGTTGCGTTGAATTCCAATGCCCAACATTCAAAAGTCTTTTCTTTGGTCCGAGTTGAAATTAATAATTGGAAGGTACAGTTGAGCCCAATCCCCACGTCTCTAACTTCCACCTCTGTTCTATCTATCAACGCAACCCAACACAGCATATGAATATCTTTCTCCAGTGTTTGGTGTCTCTTCTTTGTTAAAAAATAGCAGAGCAGTTCTTGGGAGCAGGAAGTGCGTTGTTCCTCGTTGGATAAAGCTACGGCGGCGGATGGAGGGATGGCGCTGGGTGGTACTGCTATTGGTACTAGTAATGTTGGGATCCAGATCTGGTAATATGGTGGAAGGGCAACAAACATATGTAAGCAACCACCAGCTTGCCTGCTATGATGACACCTACAACACCACCACCAAAGGATATGTATGCAACGGGTTGGAATCAACGTGCCCCTCCTACCTTACTTTCCGGTCACTCTCTCCCTACACCACTCCCGCCACCATCGCCTACCTTCTGGGAGCCCCCCAACAGACTGCCACTCTCATTGCCTCCCTCAACAAACGTCGCCTCCATCCCCACCAACACCCAGTTGGTCATTCCCGTCTACTGCTCCTGCTTTGCCCGCCAATACTACCAGTTCAACGCCACCTACACCCTCAAGTACCGAAATGAGACTTACTTCACTGTGGCCAACGACACCTACCAGGGTCTCTCCACTTGCCAGGCCTTGATGGCTCAGAACCCTTTTGGCTACTTAAATCTCACGGTAGGTCTCAATTTGGAAGTTCCCCTAAGGTGTGCCTGCCCCACCTCTAACCAAACGGTCTCAGGGGTCAAGTACTTGCTTACCTATATGGTCACTTGGGGCGATACCATCACTTCCATCGCCCAGACGTTCGGCGTCACTCAGCAGAGCGTGCTGGACGCAAACCAGCTGTCTTCCACTAGCATCATTTTCCCATTCACTCCAATTTTGGTTCCTTTGACCACCGAGCCCACCAAAATTGAAACCACCACCGCGTCTCCACCTGCAGCCTCTTCTCCTCAGCCTTCCACCATCCTTTCCAATGGTTCTGGTTCCGACAACAAAAAATGGGTCTTCGTTGGCGTTGGCATAGGAGTTGTTCTCCTCATTATTTTTGTCGCTTTTGTACTTCTATTCTTGTACCGCCGCGAGCCTCACAGGGACCAAACTATACCCACTTCAGAACCCAAAGCACAAAAGTCGGAATCTACTGATTACACAGCAATCCCATTCAGCAAATCTTGGTCTTCCTCTTCTTATGGCATTCGACATGCCATCGAGACCTTGACCCTCTACAAGTTCAGCGACTTGCAAACGGCTACTGGCCACTTCAGCCAAGCTAATAGGATCAAGGGATCCGTTTACAAGGGGTCCTTCAAGGGTGACATTGCAGCTGTCAAGGTCCTCAAGGGCGACGTCTCCTCCGAGATCAACATTTTGAAAACCATCAATCACTCCAACATCATCAGGCTCTCCGGTTTCTGCATCCATGAGGGTAACACTTATCTTGTTTATGAATATGCAGAGAATGGCTCTCTCCATGATTGCCTTCACTCTGCCAAGCCCGAATCTCTCTCCTGGAAGCAGAGAGTTCAGATCGCCTACGACGTGGCAGATGGCCTCAATTACCTACACAACTATACTAACCCACCCTACATCCACAAGAACTTGAAGGCCGGTAACATTCTCTTGGATGCCAACTTGAGAGGTAAGATGGGGAACTTCGGATTGGCAAGAATGCTGGAAAATGACCACGAGGGCGGTCTGCAACTTACTAGGCATGTCATTGGTACGCACGGGTATATGGCACCAGAGTACATTGAGAACGGAGTCATCACTCCCAAACTAGATGTTTTCGCATATGGAGTTGTGTTACTGGAGCTCTTGTCTGGGAAGGAGGCCGTAGTCTACAAGGATGTAGAGAACGAGTTACTTTCTGCAATTATAGCGCAAGTCCTCGAGGGAAACAATGTTAGAGAGAATCTTCGTAGGTTCATGGATACTGGTTTGAGAGACGAGTACCCGCTAGATCTAGCATTCTCCATGGCTCACCTGGCCAAAACTTGCGTCCATCATGATCTCAATGCCCGCCCCCCTATGCATCAAGTCTTCATTACCATATCCAAGATTCTCTCCTCTTCCTTAGATTGGGATCCATCCGATGACCTCCAACGCTCCACATCCCTGAATCACGATAGATAGATTCACAAATAGACGCACATTACATCCTACATTCACATAGCTTGCATATTATATTCCCTAATTCAAGAAATGTGACTTGTTTAGCACTTGCCATGGTTTCTGGTGGAGCAAAGGCATATGTTTCTCACTTTCCTTTTCATAACTCGTGTTGCATCAAGATACCTGTTTTTATTTATAGCGATGCGGTGCTTTATTGCATATAAAATACTTTTATATTTACCCAACTTTGTCCCTCCTCATTTTTCATTTACATACGGATTTCCCAAGTGTGCTGTAATGTTCCAAAACATGAAATAAAGATGATCCAATAGACACTCAGGCAAAAATGTTAATCTTGACTCACTGAACAATACTTCAGGAGAAAAAATCCACAATAATTTCATATGGCATGAGATGAATCTGATCTATTGGAAACTACAAATGCACAAAATATCGAGACCATCAGTCCCAACTGAGATCCCAGCATGCTAAAGCCGATTACTATGATAACGTAATGTAGGCTGATAGCTTTGGTACATTTGCACAAGAAGCAAGTAAAATAGTTGTGTATTTCATGAAAGAGTGGAAAGGGTTGGAGAAACAATAGAATTTTGATAGTGCACCCATCTTTACTAAACTTGTAATCCTAAGGAAGCTGCGTCTCCCTCTGAGAGCTTATTCAAAACCTCCCAATATCTCAAACAAGAGGGATTTGTATGAATTGCCTGAAGAACCCATTGTCGTGCGCTTTGAAAAAATTCCACACCAGGTGAAGAATCAAATCCAGCATCCAATTCTCTTACAAGCAAATGCATTTGAAAGAAGAGCTCAGCAGGTCTCATTTCTGTAAGAAAGTACACACGCCAGCACCCATTAGTAACAGTTGCTTAATCAAAATATATATACATTGAATGCAGACTAGACATGTTGGGTAGAATTTCTCAACCAAAAAAGTACCGAAATCTATCTAAAATTAATAATTAGACGCAGTGGATATAAATCCAGTAGGTTTTTGGTCACATTTATGCATCAAAACCAAAACCTTTTGGTTCATTGAAAAAAAAAAAAGTTTCACATTGAACTGTCATCTTCGCCATTTGCACCTTTTGCCTTTCTTTTGCTGGTCAATCAAATAAACACAGAGCAAGATTCCAACTTCAATGATTTTGTACTTATTGTTCCCTAATCGTTCTTTCTACACTTACGTTTCCACTCTCTGAACTAAGAAAACAATGATCAAGATATTGCACCATCGAAGTGAAAAAGAAGTGCACCTTGGGGCTAATAATAAGTCTTGCCAAATCCCCAGGACATGCCAACCAACAAGCATGATTTTGCAGACATTTATCCACTATTTTAACTAACAGATGAAATTGTGCATCACATGTATACCTGGTGGCCAAGAATACCATTCCAGACGGAGGTTTTTCTTCCACTTCTCTTTAGAACCAAGGCTGCCCTCTGCTTGTGCTAGCAACAAAGATACCACTGGTAAGGGAATGAGAGAATTTTCATGAGCTTTGTCGAGGCTCCTTTTGGCTAGTGATAGGAACTGTGAACTAACAAACTGCCTAGCAAGCTCCATGCAGGTAGCACCTGGGTCCAAGAGAGAGAGCGAGAGAAATTAAGAACTTATAAATATCAAGGAACACAAAGTTAATTGTTTATCTAAAGAAAATAAGACAAATTATTAGGAAATGGTTGATGTCTTATGTCATAGCAATTTTTTGTTGTCACCTCTCCCATGAAAATATTTTATATCCACACTTGATAATGTACATCATTTGCAAAAAAGTATCCATCGAGCTATAACAGTGAGAGACTTCATTAACCAAAACAACAAGTGGGATCCATCCAATTAAAATAGATCTTCTACAGAATCAAATTTTCATGGAATGTGTCTGTGTGTGCGTCTTTGTACCATGGCAGAGAAAAAAACAGCTGTCATCAACCCCAAGGGTACAAGCTTGAGCAAAAGACTCTTCAGCTGAGAAATACTCCTAGTTCCATAAAGATATTAAACCCAGAACAAAATTAAATGTGGCCATCCATACATTCCACGAATTGTTCCACTCGTTTAAGCAGTCCTTGAAACTAAATGGTGAAATGTTTGCATCAATTCGCACACAGTATTGAGATTCCACAATTTTGAGACATATCCATCCGATGTGATGATTTGTCTTAAGCTCCAGGCATCTTCTATACTCTTCCTGAAGGTTTGCGTAATTACTTTCAGCAGCATAGGCTCGACATAACAGCAAACTTCCAGAAAACAGGTAATTATTAGGAAGGGGAAGTGATGCAGCTTCCTTGACATGCTTGAAACATTCTGATTGATTTCCACATTGCAAACTGACTTCAGAAGCACACAGCAGTAGCTGAAACTTTTGATATTGAAACCAAGTGATTCCTTTATTACACGAGTCATTTGAAAGAGCAGCTAAAATAAGCCGCTCAAGTATTACACAAAGTTGCCGAGGAAATCTTTCTTCACGTGCCTTTTGCAAAAGATTAAGTATGAGCAAATATTTTGCATTGCAATTCCATGGTTCTTGATGTAAATATCTGCAGAATCAAAATGAAACAAGACAACATTATCAGGTTAAGGAAACAGAGGTGCTAAGAACATTTCAATTTTTGATACAAACCCATTTGTCTAAATCTATT
>CAODLS011802920.1:0-18653 GCA_948243855.1 Flueggea neowawraea | reverse complement strand
ATCAACAAATGCATAAATCCATGACAAAGACAATTACAGTAAATAATGTCTGAAAAAGATTGAAACCTTTATATTGTTTATGAGAATTTGAGGATCTTTAACAGATTCAACGGTTTTTGCTATTTGTTGTTCATCTGTTTGACTTCCTGGATGTAGGACTTCGGTGAGGCAATCCCATAGTTTAGGAAGCTTATCAAACAATGAACTACCAAACTTTTCACATAGATGTTTCAAGGCAAGTTCTGCCCCACGCCTGCTCAAAAATCCCTCAACTTTTGACCGGTCTTCACCACCAGCTAGCATATGAACCTTTGATTTTTGTTTTACACTGCCACTCCCTAATGAGAGGAAATTTTGATCATCAATAATCTCCATTGAACTACGAACTGCAGCCTGGGGTGTCTCACAAGGATCCATGCATGTTAAATTACAAATATTCTTAATAAGCTTATCATTTGGACTGGGTTTACGTGTTATACACCGAGCAATTAACTCTGCAAGTGCCTCAGCGGACTTTCTTTGTAATATTTCCTCCTTCGAAGACAAACACATGCATCAGAACTTGGAAAAAGCAAACTGCCACAATATCTTTAGACTAAAGACTTGGTAAATGAAGTGGATACCTGCTCTCTCTTAATTGAGGCCATTAGAGGCAAAATTATTGGATTGAGACGTGCAGGAAGCTCTGACATCCAGACAACAGCAGCAGCAACCAAAGCAGACACACTAACATGCAAATTATTCTGCAGATCATCCCAAGGAATAAATAAATTCATCAAGGACAGAAAAGTTGTGTGATTAAACAAATATCACTAAAGTCAACATTACAAAGGTATAGACAGTGTAGATATTGAAATCTCATCTCATTCAAAATGTTCTATATGAGACAAATCAAAAACATACCTGGACACATTTTAGATATCCTGCGGTTGTCAGAAGCCGTTGCTTTGTTAATTCAATGTCATCAACCACACTCCTTCCTATAGATTCTGTCTCAGCATTATCACCTCCTAATAGAGGCAACTTTGATGTGAAATTGATTGCCTCATCAACACTCAAGGTATCAATGTCCATTTTAATAGATGACAGTGTATTATCAAATATGGTAGACGACTCAATAGCATGTAATAGCTGGCTAGCCTCATTGCGCATTTTTGCAAATGTCCTTGAGAGCTCAGAATATGGAAGAACAGAATCTTTTGTAGGAAATGCGGGGTCAGAACAGGACAACAAATCCAACAGCCACTTTTCAACATTCTTAGGGAAGGTAGGCATGGCTCCATGAGCTTCAAAGGGTTCCTTATTCTTGATCTCTTTGAACCACGATATAAGAACCATCGCTGCCACCTATTAAGGCAGCACAATTAGCCACAAAAAAGAGGAGATAGATAGTATTTAATATCATTAACCAAAAATTTACCTGTCGCTGAACCCCAGATAATGACGTAAGAGCATTCCACAGTGGATCAATAACATGTGCAATAGAACTCTCATGTAACTTGGAAGTAAAAATTCCTAAAGCTGATGCTGTAATCACTTGTGTATTAGTTACCGACATTTCAGCATCAGTAACAACAATTATCTTAACTGCACTAGTAGAAGTATCCCCATTTCTTTCCTCGCCCTGCAAGATAGTCTCTTTCCCAGAATCAAAACCAATACTTTTACCAGACTCGTTATCAAGCTTCACAGCCCTCATTTTAGCCGCTGCTCTAACATGAGACTTCCTAGGTGGAGCCACAGGCCAGAACATCTTTGTGGGATCCAGCAGCGAACCATATGGAGTAGCTGCAAGCTCTATCCAAGAAGACATATATGAGCTTGCAGCAGTTTCCAAGTCCTCCACAGGACACTACATAGTTGGGGAAAAAACAATTTTAGAATAATTTTTTATCAATTAATCTGAAAGTGAGCAATGAAGATAGAACCTTAACAAAACAAGTACTAAAGAAATTCCAAATAAAATTCCAAATGAATGAATTTAAGAAGCAATGAATTGTAGCTTCAGCGTTTATTGGACAAACATACTATACAAAGAATTGGAGTTTGCTATAGTTGTAGAAATCATGCAGGCAAACGGGAATTTAACTAACCAACTTGACAGCCCACAAGAAAGCATTAAAGAACTGTCCAGATTTTTCTGTTCCCAAAGTATCATGCTTTGCTAGCTATTTAAACTCACAACCAGATAAATCATTTGTATCAGAAACTTAAAACAAAAGCAGTTTTTTATTTTATTTATTTTTAACTTTATAGCTTTCAGCTCTCACACACAAGTGTTCCGTGCCAAAATTATATCTCTTTCTAAACCTTATTTGACTAGCACTAAAGGGTCATGCAGCTTTTTTAGCTGCACATTGACACCTTTGTCAATGCTGAGACTTCAGAACAAGCATTGCCAAGATAACATCTATTTTGAAGGCATGGTTAATGATCTCAAATAATGTTCACTAAAATTACACATTTTTGTCACTTCTGAATAGAATTAATAAATGAAAATGACAAAAAAAATGTACAAAAAAGTCGAACAAAAGAATCTTTTATCAAAAAGGACAATTCATGTGTACTCATGTCATACAGAATACATATCACTGACCTCAAGCAATTGTTCTTTTCGTTCTGTAGTTTAAAGGGTAAACATTTGCAATATATCTATTGCACACTTATTTATTCCTGACCTTTCTGGTTAATATTAAACTTCATATCTAAACAGCCCACTGCCATTTGCAAACACCCAACCCAAAGAAAAAAAAAATAATCAGAAATTAGAGCCTAAGATCTATCATCTTACACATGCCAGCATTTGTCCTTTTACCTGAATAAGAATCCTCCAAACCCTTTCTGAAGATTGCAATATTTCTTCGTTTGTCTCCAGCAGCAAATTCTGAAAAACAATACGAAGTGTATCTCCCAAAATAAAGGATGGCCAAAATGACATATTGGATGGCTCTGAGATGCTCCTTCTATAACCAACTTCAAGCAATCGCTCCTGCAGGCAAATGGGATTCCTCAGTAAAACATGCACATGTAGCATCTTTTGTTACTAAGATATTCAAAGAAAAAATAATACCCTCATTTAGTTAAAAAGTAAAGCAACTTCTCAAAGACAAGAATATGAAACACGTGCATACAAGAATATGAAACACGTGCATACAAGAATATGAAACATGTGCATTCAACAAACATGAAAGAATGAATGTGAAAAACACGGTTTTATATTTCAAAAACAAACACTGCAAATCTATTGTGTGGTCATAAGATGCATAAAAAATATTGTCATAATTCACCAAATTGAAATAAGCCTTTATGTAAAAACAAATGGAATAGGAAATGAGCTTACCAAAGTTCGAATTGCTGAATATCGAACTGATGTGATATTGTGTCTCATAAATGGCCATAGTCGTGGTGCCAATGTTGACAGAATGTAAGGATTTTCCTGTAAATCTTTTCTTTCTCCTTCAATTTCTTCGACATGAGTTACATCATTAAGATCCAACTCTTGTTTCTCTTTCGATATCATCTTTGGAATCATCTCTTCTTGGGAATAGATTTCTGCCAACAAATTCATCACACTGCAAAGAAATAACTGGTGTTAAATATAAGCTTCCATAATCTATTAACTGATGATTTAAGTTAAAAGGGCCATATATTCGAGAAGGAACTCTGAAAATTGCTCCAATTGAACATAAAGCCATAGGACAATTGATTGAAGACAGAGTGTAAAATAAAGTCAAACTGGTTACAAAAAAAGACTTACATAACTTGCAATAATATTGGATGAGGAGGAGCAGAAATTACAATCCGAATTAGTTAACAATACAAGAAGCCTATCAAAGCCATTGAAATCGAAAACATCTTTGAAATATCATCTACTATAACCTGTCCTATACTACTAGCTATTCTTTAAAAATTATATATATTGATTAGATTAAGAAAAATTAACTAACTTGCAGTGTTCTACAACAGAAAAAGAAATTGATAGTGGAAGCACTCTAAAACTTCAAACATCATTATGCTTTTGCAAAGATATAATTATACACATTATAATGTTCATACAAATCGAGTGCTTAAAATCAATTTTACATAAGTTGTCGCTTAAAAGGAAGGTGTCTTTCAAAAACTTTTTGCCAACCAGGAACTTTAAGCAATAGAAGGGACTTAAACACTCAATATGATTTCCAACAAAGGTCTATGAAGAAGTGTATTGTGGTACCTTAACCCATAAAATATTTACCAGACTTTAACCATCTATCAACCACATAATTTTTAGAATAAAAATATGAAAGAAGACGTTGGTAAAAAAAATATGGGAGTGCACCTAGCCAAGCACTAATAAAGCAACATGTAAAATAGTTTCTGCATCTGACGATTATGCAATTCATATTCATATATTCATTTCACCAGCAAGAAAGTGGCTGTATGTTTGTAATGGAATGTAATTTCACATGCAATGAGAAATAAAGTGACAAACATACGTCGGTAAAAAAAAAAGTGAAAGAACATAGATATATAATTTGCATAAATACCTGCTGGTGGATGGACTTAGATCATCTAAATCAAGTAAAATATCCCAAAGTAGCATAACAATGGAATGCAATGTTTGGCCCTTTAGAGAGACAATGGCAGCTGCAGTCGGTATCAATGCATCAGCTGCAACTGCCCGAACATCATCATCGGGATCTTCCAATCCAGCTTTACAAGCAGGAAGAATGAAGCCAAGTAATTCAGGAAGCATCTCCTAGTATAAATACAAGTATTAATAAAGTCAGACATAGCATTCAAAAAGTACCAAAGAAAAAAAAGTACCATAACTTCAATACTCAAAAATTAAGAGAACCATTGCACAAACAAATAAACACCTTAGTACTTAAAAATTAATGATATTGATCATTGTGTTGCACTTCTATTGCACCCTCCTTAGAGATACAAGTACAAATTGCAACTCCCTCATTTTTACTCATATGATGTGATAAATTTTCCCTTTGCTTAAACCTCCATGTCTTTGCTGTGTGTCACATTTGATCTCAAGTCACTCAGATTATGGCCATAAGCAACCGTTTACCAAGGCATATCCTTTGCACCACAAGATACTAAATTTTATGCTTTTAACACTTATTGTTTTGTTCTCCATAGCTGCAAATCATTTTCTACCTACCTATTTTCCTATTCAACCAAAAATATTATACAAGATATGTAGAAAAGACTAAGTTAACTTAAACACGTATAACAATTGGAAAGAAAAGCATGATCAGTTTGAATGGCCAAGAAATTTGAGGGAGAAAAAATCAATCTGCCATGAAAGGATCATTTAAGTTCTCAGATGTTGAGTAAAGACATTATGATTAACTATTTTATGTGCAATAAACAAAACAGAAAATGTATAGGGAAGTGACCAACTAAACCTAAAAGCTTTCAATCAAAAAATTCAGATTTTTATCATGAGGGAAAGCATAGTCCGTTGACTGTCATACCACAATCTTATAGCTGTCTTTTTCATATCTTCCAAGACCAAAGATATTGAGCGATTTGGAGAAAATAAAATACGGAGACGAATTAAAAAAAAATCTACATACTTCCTGACGCATGCTCATCAGACCACACTTAAATGAACAACCGCCTTCTTTGAATCATAAAGAGAAGGAAAGAAAATTAGTGTGCAAGAAGCCAACAAAACATAAACACAAGACTCTCTCAGACAACCCTAACAAAGTCTAACCATGGACATCTTCACTCAAAAGGGCTTTGCTTGAACGTGGGCTGATTCAAACAGCAGTTAGACTCAGTTTTACTCAGTGCGGCTGGCACTCAATATATGTTTAAAATTGCCCAATATTTTCCTGAGTTTTTAATAGATATTTCATTCATGCTAAATTTGATGTTGTTTACCTGTCGCACAGCAACCAAATACTTGATACCCAGAAGGCTTCCATGGCGAATTTCCCATTCTGGTCTACCCTGAACAAACAGGAATAGCAAAAGAATAAAAACCACCAAAAAGAGAATTAAACATACAACCAACATGACATCTACAAAAGAGTAGAAATTAAAAGCTTGTCACTGGTTATATCTACCTGCATTTGAAGAAGAATATTAAGTGTTTCATGAATCAAAGAAGAATGCATATACTTAAAAGCTGCACCCAATGCCTGAGCACAAGTTTCCCGCACAGGAGCAACAACCTGGTCAGATACATAATCCCCAAACCTGCAGAGGAGAAATAGATCTCATATGATATTGAGAGGGAAAAGGGAAGGCTAAATAAATTGAACATGAACCTACAGAAAAGATCTACGCAATCAAATTATTTTGAACATTAATGCATCATAGAGAGTTCAGGGACAGCAACACAAAATGAGATGATCTTGCTGTCAATGGAGGAATAGACATTAAAAAAGTCACTGATTCTTTAGTAAAGCCGAATAGAAATTGGAACCTTACCAGTCCAATGATAATACACATAAGAAACGAATAGCACATTCTTGAAGAAATTCATTATTTTTAATCCAAGAATGACCAGCAAGTTTGACCAAGTTCATCAGTTCACAATTTTCAGGAAGGTTGTTCATCATAACTGCCTTTGTAAGTGAACCCTTGTCTTCTCCACAGCAAGGCTTTTGATCCGCTATATTGGAAGCTTCATTATAAGGAAGAGACGTACTACCAGGACATGTTTCAGTCTCCAACTTAATATGATTAACATCAACTTGGCCATTAACTTGCCCACCAGGCAAGTTCAATATGCTATTTTCAACTTTAACACTAATGTTCGAGTTACCAAAATTGCCAGTAAAACCCACTCTGTCCAAAGAAAGAGCAGATACATCTTCAACTTTTACCCTTTTCGGATGCGGCTCTAAGTCATCTGCTAAAACTTGCATATTCAAATCAATTTCTCTTTCCCTTTTCACAGTACTTAAATACTCTAAATCTTTTATTTTATCTAGAGCACCACTTGAAGTCAAGTCGGGCATAAAAACCCTAGCAGAACCACCATGATGTGTTAGAATTTCTCTCAAGCCCATCATACTGCCATGGCGAACCTCCCAAACTGCCATAAATTGTAAAAGATACCATCATCTGCCAATCAATGCAACTCCAGGATCAAAAAGAACATAAAGGACGGCCAAAACTTACCAGGGTCAAATATATCAAGCAACAGCTGTTCAACAAATCCATGGAAAGGCCACTTGTCATCTCCATCATGCTCAACACTGTCGTCATCAGAATCTACCTGTTCATGATAAAAACTTTAAATGGTTGATAACAGCTAACATGATTAAGTACGAATAAATTACACTTGGAGAGCAACCTAAAACAAGAGAATAAATCAAACTGATATTGCCTCAATCCTGTTATGCAACATGACAATACCATTTTTATGTCTTCTTTTGTTGAATTTGTTGGAATTAACATCCAAATTAAATCATGGTCCAACAAAACCCACAAAATAAAGAGAAATAGATTATTATGACCCATGGAGTAGACTATAGTTCCTCAAATACATGTGTTAAAAAACTTACTTGATGATAATCCAACAGAACAAAAAGAAGAAAATTCGTGAGAAACAACCCATATATATTCTTGAGCATTAAACAACCCATAATTATATATATAAAGAAGAACAAGAAAAACTAACATCTACACCAAGGAAGAAGAAACAAAAAGAATTAATCAAAGAAGAAATCCATTCAATGACCTCAAGAAAATATATACAGTGCTGCTACTTCTATTCTCACATGCATATGTATGTAACTCTAGGTCAGAAAATCTGTTATTAACTGCTAGCAGCCTTTAGATTGAGAAAGAGGAATATCAAAGTACCTTACTGCAACCAAATGGATCCTGATTTGAACCCTTTGGGGTCGTACATTGAGCAGCTTCTGTGTCCCCATGCTCAGGCCAGCCTTTTGTTTGATCTTTTGAACTAATTTTTGCTTTTCTCTTTAATAAGTTTAGTTCTCTTGCACTTGGCCGTCTAGAAGCAACATTGGGAATCATACTGGCAACCAGTTGTTGGATATTGTGAGCAGATGGGACCGTGTAAAATCTATGATCCAACCCATCTCCTTGGGAGTGCAATTTGTGGACAACAAGATCTTCATCTTTGATCACATCACTGACATCCATAAATTGCTCAAATACATCCAGACCTGTCAACAGAATTCAAACAAATTGCAAGCAGTCTAAACAATTGCAAACAGATATTAACATACAACAACTGACAAAAGCAAACAGAATTCAACTAATACAGAAGATCCAAAAAATTTAAAAAAAAAAGACGAATACACAAGAAAACCAAACCTATCAGTTCTCAAGAAAGGAGAATAAAAAAAAGTTATGGGTGTGTAACTTATTCAAACAGAGAATGAACAGCTTCAAGACAGTATTCTCCATCAATGACACAATTTCCCAAAACCAAAGCAACTAAAAAATAAACAGGCAAGAAATGTAGACCAATGAATGATCTAAGAGTTTTTATGCTATCCATTGATTTATTGAAATAAAATAAAAAAAAATGGAAAAGATGGGTTTCTACTTTCACAAATTGTTTCACTGAAGCCAAAACTCTGTATGCTTATCAAAGGACACAGCAACCATGTTCCAGCAGCCAAATTCAAGTGATAAAGGATGAATAACCACTCATTCCTTAACCAATTAAAAATTGTTATCACTTAGGAATCAGAACATCTAGATTTTCTGTTGCAAATATGCAGAATCTAGAGTATGAAAGAGGATTTAAAGCCACTCACTATATTTGCTTTTTCATTGCAGAAAGAAAACTGCTTAAATTATCCAAAACTTAAAGAAATCATTTGAAAAAATCCATGAACCAGAAACAAATCAAGATCTCAAACAATTACATTAATCTCCCACCCCATGCCCCTCCCACCCTCTGTTCACCCTAAAGAAGCCATCTAAAACAACTACATAGACTCCTCTATGTTCAAGCAGAAAGTAGGAAATTATAGAATGAGAGAAGAGCAAAAGTATTCTTACCAACAGACACGAATATGGTGAAACATATAGGGAAAAAAAACTTTCATCCTGCAATAGATGATTAATTTCACACTTTTTAGTTACTTTATCACAATGAAAATTTCCCCCCATTTCCTCTTATTTATAACCACATCTTGGGAACAAAGTTATGACAATCCAAGGAAAATATTTTAGTTGATTTTTTCATTATTCCCTCATCTAAACAGTAGAAAACACAATTTCACTTTACATTTTTCTTCCTTCTCTACCAGATCATTCAAATCAAACATCTCGCATATCTAATACACAGCACTAAACAAGTTTAAGAAGAGCTAACCTAGACGACGTCGTAGATTTTGTTTTTGGCGAGCCAATCGCTCCTTCGGGTTCTTGGAGTTATCATTTGCAATATCATACTCCTGGATCAACTGATATATGAGAACTAAAACATACAGATGGATAGAATTTGAAAAATTGAAAAATACATGTCAAATAAACCAACACAAGCAAACAGAAGAAAAAGAAGTGGAGCACAAATTGGCATACCTGTCCTCCTGATGCTAATAGAGCACCAAACTCTAAAACCTTGTTGATGTCAAAGCTGATTCAAAGAGAAACAGCAAAAATGAGTACAACATTGGCCTGCATATCTATTGGAGTGGTAGCTGACTTCATGCATCATGACAATAGCAGAATATTGAAATACAGACATACAAACAAACCAGGTTTCAAAAAAGATGTAACAATACAAAAAATTAATAACCTTGTAAACAAACTGCTTGAAACAGTTTTAGACCGAGAATACAGCCATGCTACCAAATCTTCAATACCGCCTGAAATCCCACTCTCCGACATTTTTGTTTCAACACAAACAGATAACTCATTTACCGATGTGCTCTTAACATTCTGAGCAATAGCCCCAATAGCATGGGCAGCAGCAACTCTAGTATCCCAACTTTTACTTCGAAGATACTGAGAAACCTGTTCCCCCAGGAACAACAGCATTATGACTTGAGAATAACAGCCAAATCACCAAAAAGATGGGGAGAGAAAAAACAAATATGCATGTTGTGTGTGTCAATGTGAATAAAAAAAATTGTAGTAGTAGTAGTAGTAATAAGCATCAAAGTAAGCTCAGCACAAGGATCTCAAATCTAAAGAAATTTCCATTTAATTCCTTTACATTAACACCTATTCTTAGTGTTGTTAGTTTACAAACTTACATGAAGTTACACGTGTTCCACGTGGCAATTTCAACACACACTTTCACCCAAAATCATAGCAATAAACAAAAAAAAAGGAGTCATCCAAAGCTTCAATGACCGATCATTAAAAAAGGGCAACACATTCTAACCTACATTTCTTTTCTAATCCCTCTATCAAGTCTTAACAATTGAATCTTATAATATAGAACTCAATTGCAAGCTCCAAGCGCTTCGATTTTCTCCCCTCACCTCTCCACAACCTAGCCCTTCAAGAACAAGCAGAAAATGATGTTTTATTTCATACTAGTTCTGTGCCTCCAATAATCCAGTAGCTCTCCATCAATTTGCACCACAAGGTAACTTATACCCCAGGAATCATGTTAAATCAACTTGTATCATAATTTAGAGTCACCCTCTAATTTCTACAAATAATACACAACAAACTGGTATTTCACATATTCAGCATGAATCAACTCAACAGGAGAAGAATATAAAATCAGTCCACTTATGTGCCTTCAGTCGCATTCTACTCCAACTCACTGTAATAGAAGTAACAGTAAAAAGAAACAAAGAAAAAACAGGTTTCCCTATCGCAGCCATCAAATGCTTTACAAAAATAAACCACCAACAAAGTAGCTCCAGAAAATACAGCAAACCAACTAAAGTATAACACCAATAAAACACAAACACCAATGAAAGTAGCCAAATGCTTCCCCATTCCCCTTAGAATTTTATGCATCTTCAGGCCAAATTGATCCTTTATACACATGAAATACATTCCCATCATGCATAACCAAAGGGCACAAATAACTTTCAACACATAGCAAAAAGAATAGATCCTTCGCCAAATTAATCTCTCGTCAAACTTCAACAATCCAATAAGCATTTCTCACTGCAAAAGGTCCAACCTTAAATATACGTAAAATACAAAGTTCCACCTCCAAAAGTCCAACTAATTAAAAAATATAATGAGAACAAGTGCAAATACCATCATTCAGATATGGCTAGCACACCTCCAGCAAATTCTCCTCAATTTTAAATTCAATTCATTCAGTACTATTTTCAACTTATTCATAGATAACAATCATTGTAATACAACTCGAATACAGTCCGTATTAGCATTCAGCATCCTCAAAAAAATAGTTTGTAACATTATCACCATTTTAGCATTCATAATCCTCAATAAGAACAGTTCCTAACTGAATTTGACTAATAAAATGTAAAATCAATCTTACACACCTTCTTCAACAGAGAAGTTAAATCCTGCGGATTTGATTTCGCAATATCCCCAATCTGCCTCGCCGCAGTGAATCTAGTTGCTTGCGTCGAACCAGCTAAAAAGACGAAAGAGAGTGCTCGTCAAAGAAACAACAAATGCCTAACCGAACCAGATCCAAAAATGCCAAACAAAAACAAATCAAAACTACGTCGCAAATGAAAACAACAACAGAAAGAAGAAAAGAAAGCATACTGTCCAGAAGAGTGAGCAAGCGATTGAGACGCGAGGATTGCTGCGGAGCCATAACAACAACAACAAAGAACAATCGAAACGAGAAAACCAGAAAGAAAGAGCGAAATGGCGTCGTCTATCATTCAGTAGGAACCGCCAGTCACTCGCTGCACCATCGAAAGTGTTTTTGAAAACCACAAACTATCATTCCATCATTACTAAAACAGAAGCGGGGTGAGAGAGCATGAGTCGGAATAAGTTACCGAAGGAGTGGGAGGGAGGCAGTGATTCCGGTCATACGTTATAGTAGAGAGAGAGAGAGAGGATTAGGGTTAAGAGGTGGTGGCGTTGGGGGAGGGAAACAGCTGGGCGACGGTTGCGGGCGGAGGGAGGGGATGACGATGCTATTTTTGTATTTATTTCGTATTTTTGGGGGGGATGGACGTGGATATTACAATACCAAATCATGCTTTTTTTGCTTATATATATAAATAAATAAATAAATTGGTTTCTAAATTCCTTTTATTTTTTGTTTTGCGAGGAAAATTGGACCAGTTTAATTGGTCCTCTGTGGCTTTGAATTTTGACGGGGTTTTGTTATTAGGTGGGACTGGCCTATTGCCAACGTTGGGCTTGTTTGGGAAGAATTGTGTTTGGTATGTTACGAAGGTTCTATAATGACTATCTTTTATGTACGTGCGTAGTACGTTATTAATTTTTTTTATTTATAATTTTTTATTTTTTAATATAAATATATATTTTTAAATTTTGGTAATTAATGTTAAGATTTTTTCTTATACATTAATTTCCTCTCCAATTAAATATGCCGAGTGTAAGAGCTTGTATGCTGAGTATAGAAAACGGTCATGTTCAATATTACACTCCGCAGCTTTCCTCCTGCTGAAGTGCTCTAGTTCTACTGGAGGATTTCCCTGGAGTAGCATTTCCCCGTTTGTGTCCCTCTTCCTATGGTATGGAATTCTATTTATGATCTCTCTTGTACGTTTGAAAAAAGAAAAGAAAAATACAAAGTAAAGATAACTTTAGTATTCATCAAAATCAAGTAAAATGAAAACCAAAATGGCAACCTCAATAACAATAGTTAAACAGTATACCACATCAAAATGTGGTATTGAGGCATATACATTAAATGCTTAATTAAATCATTGCCTCTTTTTAGCAACATATAGTTGAATATAGCATGCAAACGTGCGGTAAAATAGTCTAACAAACGATTGACTACTTAATTGGGTTTGGAGTTAGTTCGAACAATCTTGCTGCATTTATTTTCTCTTCATGGTGATGAGAAAATTTGGAATGAATGAGAAATAGGGGTGAAGGTATTTATAGCAGAAAATTAAAATCAATTCAAAAACATCGGTGATAAACATAAAAAAGAATTATTTCGATGAAACTTTTGGATGATTATCTGAAACAAATGATTGTATCAGATAAGCTTTTTAAATTTCAATTTGTTTGAAGAGATAATAAAAAAAAGGGCATAATTTGTTTGAATTATTTCAAATTAGATTATTAATCGATAAAGTTTAGATTTTTTTGTTGAAATCATTATAAATTATTTTAAAATGTCAATAAATTTGTAATCATCAAAAACAAATTAGGTTATATTATTTAAAAAAAAATTCCCCTATTTTCCAAGTTTATAAGTGTTATGATTGATAATAAGTGTTATAATTAATAATAAGTGAATAATAAACAAGAAGAAAGATGGAATTTGTTTTGATAAAATTAGTTAGGAAAATTAATTTTTGTCTTAACTAATAATTCAATCCACAAGTTTTTAGTGAAACGCAAACACATTCTTGAGGTCAAAAATCAAATTATACTTAAATTCTTTTATTAGTGGTCCATCATTAATTTATTAATAAATTACTGATGTATCAATTAGTTCATTTTAAATAAAATTTTAAAAATAAAAATACCTCTAAATCTATTTATCACTCTACAAGGCATATAAACCCTAATTTCCTGCAAACACAAATAGGAAGCTTGCTAAAAAGTGGAAAAAGTTGCGATAACTACTTCAATCAATCCCTGAAATTTCACACCATCAAAGAAAAATCAGTCATGAACTAGCAGACCCAAATGGCTGCATCAACTCTAACAGCAAGGCCGGTTGTGATTGATCCATCTCAGGAAGACAAGCAGCAGCTTGCTGCACACAAGAAAATTAGAAATGATAGTTAGAATTGCCATCCACTAGAAATCCAGCAGCACCGCTTGACAAAGCAACACAAAGGCAAAGCAAGAATCCTGATTTCTATCAGTTAAAACAAGAGTGCAATCTCGAACCCACCATCTCAAAAACACAGGAAACAAAAAGAGACTTCAAAACAAGAAGAAAGAATGCTAATTTTGGATTGGAAAGCCAGAGAACAAAGAAGACTTCAAATCAAAAAGAGAAAGAAAACCCTGATTTTGTTTTATTTTTTTGAAACTGAAATTTTAAGAAACTGAAATTGTTTTGATAAGAAATGAAAAAACTGCAAAATTCAAATCACAATCAAGGCAAAAGAGAAAAGACCTCAAAAACCAAACTTACAAGAAATTTGGACTGCATTGGCCAAAACTAAGCTCCACAGGCAACAACAGTAAGAATCAAAGGTCATGAATTAACACAAAAGAAAAGTTACAAATTTTCAAAAGCCTTCACAATCGGTCCACTCATTTCCACTTTTGTTCATGCTTTCATCTTTATTTTCAATAAAAGAATAATAAAACTTCAAAACCTCTACTTTTGCCCAATTTGAGTTTAATGTAATTTAGGTTGCCTCATTTCAATTGAAAAAAAGAAAACAATTTTTTTCACTTATACGAAACCTTGTTAAAATCCCCCACCTCCACTTGCTTTTGATCCAAAAACCCATAACTCTCCAGTTATTCTAAAGATGGATTAAGATGAGTTTTGATATGAGGCTTTTCTAGAATGAATGCTAGAGAGGGGAAAAAGAGAGAGAGATAAAAGGGTTGAAGGCGTGATGGTGAGAGAAGAGGAAGAAGGATGTAAGAACAAAGAAGGATAGGTACTAGGTGAACCACACACCGCATCTTCGTCTCTTCCTCAGTTAGATCTGAGAACCAAGTGTCATTTCTTTCTTTGTTCTTCGATTTTCTATCATGAAGGACGTTGTAGAGATCTTGGTTCATTGATAGGTTGGTTTTGTAGTGAGGAATCCTGTAGAGGTCGTGAGCAGGGACGTTGTAAAATTATGGGTTTGTCGATAGGTTGATGGCAGTGAGAAGAAAAAGAAGAGGGAGGAAGAGGATATGATGAGAGAGAAAAACAGTCGGGTTTTGAGAGAGAGAAAAGGAAAATCTGTTTGGAATGGTTGGATTTTCACTTTAAGGAATGGTAGTATGATAATATTTTATTTTTGTTAACTCTGTCAGTTAAAAATATATGTGAAAGATTAACTTATTTTTTCAAAAAAAAATATAAAAATTGACCTATTAATTAGGACAAACTTGAGAGATTCAAATTAATTTCCCAATTAGTTATAGAAAAAATATAACATATGTTATATACTACTATTTACCAAATAAGTCAGTTATATAATAGAATTTTATGAAAATAGTTGTCTGCGACAAAAAAAAGCCATTTGAGTATATATAATAAAGAAAACAATGTTAATAAAAAATTAAGAGGAATTTTTAGATATATCATAACACTTATAATCATAATCATAGTAATTATAAATTTCAAGATGTGCTAAAAAAATATTTTGGACATTTGTATCTCTCTTTTCAATTCTAAATTACTATAATTATTGAATAATTAATTTAAAAAATATTTTATTTTTAAATAAATTTAAAATTATTTAGATAAGTATTTATTCAGATAAATATTTATCTCTATTTATATTTAATAATGTCTGATACTAAAAATATTTATCTCTATTAATATAACTAATTAATATCTTAGCCATTGAATTTAAAATTGTTCAGATAAGTATTTAATAATATATGACATTAAAAATATTTATTTCTATTAGTATAACAAATGTTTTTCTTTTATCAATGAATTTGACACAAAATACATCAAGAATTTATAATTAAATATTCGGATTTCCACGAACCCTAGAACAAACAACATCAATTCTTTAAATACCTCATAAATTCATGTTTATCTAAGTCCCTCCTACCTGGATATATCAAAAACAACTTCAAATCTAACTAAAAATTCGTTCAAAACCGTATCAAATTGTCACCCTATCCCTAGATTAAACCCATTTCACTTAAATGCTTAAATTCTCAAAACCAAAGCTCAAATCATGTTCCTCTAAGTTTATTCTAATCTAATCTAACGTTCTTCAACTCTCATTTACCCAAAATAGACAAAAAATCTAAACCTTATATGCATCTCTGCCTAAAACAAATTTTAAGAAATCAATGCATAAGAATGAAGTAAAAATAGTGAAAGAATGTTGATCTTATTTAAAAAATGATTAAGAAATGTTGGAGGAATGAAATGAGAGTGATTTGAGTGGATTTGGGTGAAAAATGGCGGAGAAAAGTGTTAAGAACGACGAAAAGGTCGAGTGTGTTTATATAGACTCGTCACTAAAAAACACATCGTTTCAGCTTTTTCAAGGGCTAACTCGAGTTAGAGGTTCCCTAGCTCAAGTTAAATTTATCTAGTATCGATTCTACAAGTGTGACTTACTTGAGTTATACATTGGCTAACTCGAGTTATCTAACCACCATACAACTTGAGCTAGAGCTTCCTTTAACTCACGTTATCCACGGCTTAATCCACTCGAGTAATGTAAAGTGTTTACTCGAGTAACTCATCATTTCATTGTTTCAACTACATCCGAACTTGCAAGAATATCATTGTTTACACCGTCCAACATCCACTTAGCATCATTAGCATCCTCAATCATTGAAATATTATTTAAAACATCAAATCATCATCTTAAACATCTAAACATCATCGCGAACATTGAAAGAACAGATCTGAATTGAACAAGGTTTATCAGAAGACCCTATCGGAATTGAACGAAATGCTACAGAAATTCTCATTGGAACGGACGGGGTATTACAAACTTGCCATAATCGATCTTATTTAAGGTAAGCTTATTATTTAGCAATTGATGATGTTATTTTATGCTGTTGATTTATGGTGTGTAATGGTGGCGGTACCCCACTGAGCAGTGTCTTCAAGCTATTGAATCATATGTTGTAATTATTTATGTTTTTTTATCACCATCGTGGGGATACAACTGCAACTTCATTATTACAACTGTCAGTATATCTTGCAGTCACATTGTTTACTTTCTTGGGTTTTACTAATACGAAATGCCTTTCAGTTTTCGTGGCAAACACTAGACAAATAATTCAGAAATGTTTATGAGCTAGATGTGGTTTTCAATTACAACAAGGTATGCACATTTTGTTGTGTGCTTTTGCAACGACTTTTTTGGTGAACTCCAATGCTTGTCTAAGTTGGCATCTTGACAACGTAGATTTAATATGTGAACATTATACTGAAACTTAGGATGGATTTTTCCTATATAATTGTGTATTGTTGCCTTTGGTTGTCCAATATGACGGAATCCTGTCCTAGAGTTTTACATAATGCATTATGAAATCTTAAAGATATCGCCGACAAAAATAAAAATAAATGTGCCTCTTGTAATTGAATTGAAAGAGTCTTTAATCTTTTTTGAACTTGATTGTTTGAATTTTTCATGTTTGTGATTGATGAACTATGATATGATAAAAAAAATTCTTGTCACGACCCATTTCAGGACCATGACCGGCGTACGAGGCAGACTGTCTATGGGAGCTCTACCCATCTCGCACAAGCCTCAAAGAACAGAAACACTACCCAAATTATGCTCCAAACAAACTTTAAAACCAAATCATTCGGATAACTAAATAGAAATTCAAATTCTCTTTAAAACATAAATTTGCATAATAGAAATAATAACAACAATTATTTCTAAATAATAAAAACGTATTAGATTTTAAATAGGTTTAGAAAACCAAACACCCATATGTACTCCGGTGTGGAGCAACTAACAAAATAGCTAACATGGCCTAATCAAAAGGGCACTGACTGCAACCCTAAAATACCTCACTGAGTATTGGATGTCATAGATCACAATCAACAAAATCACCTATAATATAAAATAAACAGGAGCAAAGCAAAAAAAAAAAAAAGAAAGGGGGTGAGAACCTAGTGAGGGATAAAACTCCAGAATGCCTCATGGGTGTTGGATCAAGGGTGATCAATATTAAGTTCCTTTTGTGTTTTGAAGATGTGCAAAACATTTGAGTTGAAGCAAAAACACGTTAGAGAGCTCGTAGTTGCGAAACAAGCCACTGCAAGTGCTTCACATACTTCAGAATTATGTCACGTACGTGAGATAGGGTTTGAGGAAAAGCAGAAGCTACTGGAACCCTCTGAAGCACATTTCACGTACGTAAGGAAAAGTTCACATATGTGTGTTGTAATTGGCGTACGTCAGATATAAGTTCACGTACGCAAAGCTTGCTCAAGATGATCAACGTACGTGAGATGTAAAACCAACGTACGTTAGCTGCAAAGATTCTCAGGTGACGTACGTGAAAATGACACAGAAGGCTGTAACGGCTATAAACTGTCTCTAACGCTAATTTCTCAACACCAACGGTCAAATGTCTTGGAAAAGCTATAAATACATCAAGGAAGGGCAGAAAAAAGTGGATGATCATATGGATTCAAGACCAAAACGTTTTTATCATTCCATCACCCCCAAAACACCAAATTCAAGCTAGAGAGAAAATCAAGAGGATTATGTCAACAAATGTAGTCTAGCATAAAGCTTTCATTTTTGTAAATGTTTTTACAAACACTCTGAGAGTGTGGGGAAGGTTGGTTGTGAACCTATGGAAAACAACATTGTAATGGCCTTAGAGGTTTGAGCCGTAATCAACCTTGTGTAGGCCTTAGAGGTTTGAGTCGAAATCAAACTTGTTGGCTTTAGAGGTTTGAGCCGCAATCAACCTTGGTGTAA
>CAODLS011802904.1:0-19896 GCA_948243855.1 Flueggea neowawraea | reverse complement strand
CATTTGACATGAAAGGTGCATACAGACAAACTATTTCTGGATTAAGCAATAAGGAAATAAATTCACCTTGTGAAGATTGAAAGACATTTCTCCAATCTCAATTGTAACATCACTGTGAAGTCCGGTTGAGCAGAGCCTGAAAAGAGAACAAACAAAATCCATGAATCTAAAACTGAAATCTTTACTTGAAAAGAAAATACTAATGGATAGCTATGACATTCTCGCAATCACTATAAAATCAAAGACGCATTAGTTTTAAAACAAATCACACCCAGCAATCCAGTATCAACCTGATCACTGCCGACCTAATGCTTAATAAACCAATCAATGTCATCACGCCATGATGGAAGCAATCAGAATCTTAGAAACGAATTAATCGATTCAGAATATCGATTCAAATTTATGCATGCATCAAAATAATTACCAAGTATATTCTACAGTACCCATGTCACGTTTTACATTGAGAACACAGAACAACAAGAAAGGCGGTAACTTTCGCATCAAAAACACATTACCACGTATGACCTTCACGGTGAAAGGCTTCGGATTTAGAACCCAACCGCATGTAAGCCATGGAAACGCAAGAAGCTTTACAGAAGAGAAGCTTAAAGGACTAAGTAAAAGGATCACACGAAGTGGAGAAATGGAAGAAGAGAGTGATGACAATGTGGGCATTGGTCTTAATGACGTGTTTATGAGAAAGAGAGGTAGCGAGTCAAAAGCAAAGAAGAGAGGAGAGAAAGAAGCAGATGAATTGGGCAGAAGCAAGGCGTTAAGACTGCCATCTTCCATCTCTCCTCCAAATTCTCACTGTTCGGATTCAGTCTCTGCCCTTTTGCGACGTCAGCTTTCTTTCGGTGTTAATCATGTTTCACTGGGTTCAATATTAATGGGCCCAATTTCGGCCCATTCTTGTTGGGTTTAGGACTATAATCATTAAGAGCTTGTTGGAGAGAGAGTGAGAGTAAAAGTGGATTGAAAATGTTACTATTGCATTTATTGGATTGTAATGGAATGAAATATTTTATAAAATTTTTAATTGGGATAAATGGACCCTAAATAAAAATTTTTTGAAACTCTTAGCCCCTGCTAAATCTTTATAAATTTTTTTGTAGGGTTAGAAATATGTTCAAACTTAATACAAAATTTAATTCTTCATAACCCTTCTCACATACCTTTCCATCCGTTCCAAACACATGCAAAAAAAAATTAAAACTTCTCTTAATCCTTTCCTCCCATTAAAACCTTCCTCCCAAACATAATGTAAGGAGATTTACATTAATTTCAAAAAAACTTATCAAAATTTGTATTTTAGCTTGCATATATTTTGAAAAAAAAAATATTTACAATGATAGGTCATATTCATTATTCTTTTCTTCCAAATTTACCAAAACTTTCCTAATTAAAAACAAAACGATGCAATTACAAATTACAAAAAATTCGAAATTACAAAAAAAATCTGTTTTGACAAATATTTTCAACTCTTACCACATAACATTATAGTGTAAAATTTCCTCAAATTATTAACCTCTTTGTTTATAAATTTTCATATTAAAAAAAGAAATAAATTGGCATAAAATTGGTTTAGTTCATCATATCCATATTTTATGTTTATGTTTATATGTTGATGAAATTGGTTAGGCTGAATAGGTTCTACGGAATGGGTGGGAACCAACAGAGAAATTCTAGTCAGCAAACAAGGAATATATCATATGAATAAATACATAACTAAACAAATAATTCATCCATCATAAGGGCCCAAATTATCTCCAATTCAGGTGTACAAATTATAATATTTGATTCAATTATTATAACCTTATCTTTTCATAAGTATATTTTCAACTCTCATTTATCCCACACTGTGAGCATCCAAATTTCTTCGTGTGATTCTAAGTACAAATTGTTCACACTATCAGCATTTTATTTATACACTTCTCCACTTCAAACTATCGATTTGGAAAGAAAAAAATTATGTTAATTTAACTCAACCACCACTTTCTTGTCTCCTTCACTGTTATTTATTTTGAGAATAAAAAAGGTGGATGAATATATTTGTAATTGAGTGGCATTAGATTTTTTTTTTGCGTAAAAATAAGAAAAAAGAAAACAATGGAACCATGAGCTCGTAACTTATTGGTACTGAAATTAATTTTAGTATTAAAGGATAACGAGATCGATTTTCGGTTAAAAAAATAAATGGCTTATAAAGAAAACAATGGAAGATGAAGTTGTACGAGGGTATGAAGGGGACGACAATGTGTTTGGAATGGGGTTGTCGTCCAGAAAGGTAAGTGAGCGAACTATGCAAGTGTCAACATCTATGTTCACATTCTGCCTTATTTCGTTGTCTTGTAGCTGTCAACTTTACGTGTCACTCTTCTCATCTTCATCACTCTTATTTTATTTTTATTTATTTTATCTTTCAATACATCCATATTAGACGAAGAATCCTTTTTCATTATTCCTATTACCAGTTCGAGTTTTGGTTCAACGTATATCTACAATACTTTTTTTAAATGTAATTTTTTTATTATAAAAAATTATTATATAAAAAATTAAATTTAACCCATTTTTTATATTTTAAAAATAAAATAAAGAGTCATGTTCACTCCTCATCTTAGTTGTTATTAATTAAGTTGTTTTATTATCGATTGAAAAACAAATAAAAAAGAAAAAGAAAAATAAAGTGGAATGACAAAATTTAATAATTAAAAAATTTATGGGAATTAATAAGAGTTTAGAAAATAACATTAAAGGAAATCATTATTTTCAAACTTTATTTTTAAATATGCTCTTTATATATGTCAAAATTACTCTTCAAAAATAAATAGCACCCTTGGAAGCGCCTTTACTCTCACAAAAACTTACGCTACATATGTTTCCTTCATCACTCCCACACTACAGGATCACCAGTATGAACAAAAACTTTGATTTCCTTCCTCTTTAACTCAACCAATAATTAAGCAACAAAGTGACAATAAACATTAGCAAGTAGAGGATAAATGTTCCCAAAGATAATACAAATCTACAAAACAGCTGAGAATTCTATATATCATCACAAAGCTCCGAGTTTGACCAGGATCATTGTAATGGGCTAACATGCAACCCATCTTAGGCTTAAGGTCATCTTCAATAAGGCATGATCGAAGTGTTTTTTCTTTCTAACGAACAATATTTTCAATTGGCTTTCCACTGAAACTATTGCAAATTGCATAAAATAGCAGTTAGGAAAATAAAAACTTGATTATTGTTAGTATTGAAAGGGTTATCTATTTAGCTACAAATTTAATAAAAGAAACAATAACCTTGTATACCAAGAGTCATATGAGTGAAATATATGAGAAAATATAAGCTAAAGTGATCTCTACACTGCAAGTTTACATATTGAAGAGATGGAAATAAATGAATTGGACAATTCACTAGAGTTGTGAATTTGATCATATCCAAATTTATGTGCGGTGACGAGGAATAACTAAGAAGATTATGTAATTCAGGACCATGTATCTTGTCATAGTCCACTAGAATAGGGCTCAAATGCTAGGAATGATTAACGCAATTAGTACTACGCAAGACAAATAAAGATACTTATCAAAAAAATAAAGATAAAATAAAATGTAATAAATGATAAATTATAAGAATATTAACTTTATATATATAACAAGAATTTGTTTGTTACTAATAAGTTTATAATTCATTGGTACTCGAATCAAATTCAGCATTGAGCGGCCATAAATTTGATGTAGGAGCAAATAAAATAAATTATAAAAAGAAAAAGAGTTTGGTCGTTAGGCTACTCGTAACCCACGGTCCCTGAAGTCGTCCTGCGGAACGTCTGCTCAGCTTTTTTATTGTTATTTTATTAAAGTCCCCAGTTCCTAACCCCTCAACTTTTTTATCTGTAATCCAAATGTTACTTTAAGAGTCATGCGGGACACATACTCAGTTTTTCACTAAACACAATTTTATTTTAATCACCCAACTTTTATCTACTACTTTATTTAATACTTTCTACCCCAAATTCATTAAAATAAAAATAGTTCATTCAAATAAAAATAATTCGTTAAAATAAAAATATTACATTAAAATAAAAATTACCAAAAGGATTATTTTGTGAAAAATAATTGAACGTAAAACTTTCAAAATTACCAAAATTAAAAAGTGCGTGTTGATATATAAGATTTGATGCGTGATATAATTGGGATCGGTATGGACTGCTTTTACAATTGATGATATTTCATTGATAGATTGAATTGGTTGATCTGCCTCATATTCTGAAGTTGAAATAATTACCATGTAGTAGTGTTGTAATTGGTAATATGTAGGTGTTTTTAATTTCTTTGAATCGAATGCCTTTGCAGTATCTGGTGTGAAGCAAGGCTTCATTTTACCTTCATTTTTTTAAAAAGAAAACTATTATATTTATTCATTATTGGCCTTACAAAGGGGGAGACTAATCCCGGTAATAATTATTGAAAATTCAAATATCCATAAGGTTTGAACTCAAGATCTCTTGGTCTTAGATGTGGGTAGTTACCAACATAACTATCCAACCTCGGCTTCATGTTACCTTCATAATTTGTATATTGTAATATTCAGTTTGCGGCACTATTGGAAGTTTGAAATTTGATTAACTTGGGCAAGTCTACAATTTGCCATAATTTTCCTTAATAGCGCTGTGCATGAAATTATTCCCTTAGATTGTGCATGAAAATATTGCCTTGAAAGAGTTTCTAGAGATAACCCATGTTCTCCGTCAATTAAAAATTTTTGAAAGCCAAGTTGCCATTATGGACTCCACTTACATCCAAATAATTGCGGGAAAATCACATATTTATACTAAAAATAAATTCTGATTTTGACAAATCTCATGCAAGTTTTTAAATATAAAAAAATTCCAAAAATAACAATCTGAATTTTACAAATGTCATATTTGCGAGAAATCGCGATATTTTTGAGAGAAAATGATTTTCAGTCAAAAAATATCTGATTTGCTAGAGGCCTACAAAAAGTCTCTAAAAAAGGTCTTCAGATGTCTCCAAACGTATTCAAATGCCTTCGAAAGTTTCAAAAGTCTCCAAAAAAGAGTTTTCAATTTTTCTATAAAGAGCTTGGTTTAATTCAGATGGTCTCCAAAAGTCTCTAAACATCTCCAAATTTTGTAATTATTTTATAAAAAATTGATTCAATAAATTTTCTGTGTAATAATTTTTTTAAAATTACACTCAATTATTCATATATTACCAATTTTATTTTATTTTATTTAATGATAATTAATTTGGTTACAAAAATCTACGAAAGTCTCCAAATGTGATCATCCCTGCATGAAAGCAACAAAACCAACTTCAACAAACACATTAATTTTTTTTCACATTAAACAATAATAAAAGGTTTTTTTCTAAAAATGTTTTAAAACTTAGAGTATTTTTAGAGTATTTTATGTAAATTCATTATAACTGAACAAGAGGTAGTAGCTAGGGTTTGTCCAACCTTAATTGTTGGCCCTTGAGAACCACCACCACTCTTCATCATCATTCTTACAGATCGAGACAATTAAAATGGACATTGAAGACCCATGGCAATAAAGAGAAGAACGAGGCGTGGGGCGAAAGAACGATCGAGATAGACAACGAAGAGAGAGAACGAGACAAAGAAAAAGAAGGAACGACGATGGATTCGATGACAGAGAATGTGAAGGTGGACAGAGGAGTCGCTCGAAGAGAGAGAAGCTACTAGTCGAGACCATGAGAGAAGGAGAACTGAGAAACAAAGATGAGCGAATTGAGGAGAGAAAGAAAGATGAGATGGAAGCTGAAAGAGAGACCGGACGAGAGAAGAGAAGAGCTGAGCCTAGAGGGGAAGGGCAGATAGTGGTGAAAAAGAGGCAGAGGGTGGCTAGGATTTAGGGAGAGTGGGAGGGAAGAGAGAATTGAGGGAGAGGAGAGAGAGAGAGAAAGGGAGAGGACAGAGAGTTTGGTATAGGAGAGAGAAAATATGAGAGAGAAAAAAATTGACAAAATAAGACAAAAAATTGATTTTCATTTGACTAAATGTGATATTTTTCAACTAAAGAATTAAAAAAATAGTAACAGGGAAACTGAAAATGAAAAAGTTGGCATTCTACTAATTACGAAACTTTGAGTTCTTTTTTGTCAAAATATAAATTTTATTTGACATATTTGGCAGAATTAACTCAATAATTGCCTGTTAAACTCAATTAGACACAAATTTAAGAATAAGAATGGACTAGTTATAGCCTTTCGAAGTCAAAATATTACCATTTTACCAAAAGATAAAATTCCTAACTCAACTATTGAGGATTAGTGAAAGTTGACTTCCAATTGTTTGCCCATTAACCTCACCAAAATGCATCATCTAAATTTAGCTATCACCAATTTGTACGACAATTTGGCTATGACTATAGTTGTAAGCTCTGCCAATGTAATGGCAAGATTAAGTGGGAGCATATGAGACCAAATTGCCATCTTTTGTAGCATTGTCACTCTTCATGACATAGTTCTGATGGCTTTTTTGCCTGCAGTTCTAGTGTAGGAATAAAGTCAATGAAAAAGAAAAATCCAATTCTTTCCATTGTAGAAGTTAAAATTCTACTATTTATAGTATAATGTGAAAGAAAATACACAGGTCGAACCGACTAACATTAAAGAAGCAGGTTTCAAGTTACCTACCTCGATAGCATCAATATGAACACCCAAAAAGCAGCGGACATCGAGGTGTAGATCGAGTTTTAATGTTGGTCTCGCGAGCAAACTACGGTCGAGTTTTCAACAAGAAAGCTCAGCTATTCCGCTATCTAGATACCATGCAGGGTCAGGATTAGCTAGTGAAGAAGAATTGACTTCTTCCTTCTTCATGGGAGAATGTGAAAGGGAGTGGAAGAGGCGAAAGAGAGAAATTTTTGGAGGGAGAGGGAAAAATGAAAGAACACTTTTTTTTTTTCTTTTTTCTCCTCTCTTTCTTTTTCTCCTTTTTTCTTCTTTCCTCTTCCCATATTTATATTAGTGAATATGGGCTTATGGACCTTTGATCCCATCTCATTCCCAACTCAATTAGGTTTGCCAATTGTTCTCGGTCCAAGGTCTCGGTTTATACATTGACTGACTGGTTCGGTTCACTAGTCATGGGCGGACTGCTTTTTCCAACACTCACACTCGCACATGACAAAACTTTAACACACCATATAACATAGTTACCACTCACGTAACCATGCTCGATAAGAGCATAATTGCTATACACCTATAAATTGTATATAATAACTCACAACTCAACCCTGCTAGAGGATTCTTTTGCAAAATAGCTCCATTCTTCCAAAGTGTACACAACAGCAGCACAAATTGCTGAAAATGTATGCCTTCCCCAAGCTCCTAACCATACAATTGCTGCTTTCAAACTTCTCGATCTCATGAAAGCTTTTATCAAAGCTCACACATCATATGTCACACTATATGAGAGTCAACTAAGTAAACTTATGAGAGTAGTGTAAATGCGTCTAGAAACGAACTTTCCCTCTTACAATAGACAATCCATATAACCAAGTTTACTTGCCCAGCATAACACATTTGGTCGAATCAATCATGACCATTAATGAGAAGCTAAGGTAGCCAAACTCAGCTATACATTTTGAATGTGTTAAGGGTTCTAAGTATAGGTACTGAGAACCACATGTTCATTGCATGGTCTCATACTAGGAAAAGTGAGATAGTTTATCAATCTATTCTATCCCATGGTAACGTATATGACACACATTGTATGATATTGTGGTGTTGTTTTCTTCACTTGAAGGAGCGCATGTTTATACAATATTGTCAACACCACACAGAAGCTTCGGTTACGATGCAACTTGCCATCTAAATTTAATCAACACCTTAACATTATTACTTTATTCTATGGCATACGTCTCCTTTCGTACGACTTTTCTTGCCTTTTTACAATGAACTCACGATTATAAAATGCAAGACAACCTCTCGATTATGAACACTCTCTAGATCTTTCTTTATGTTCAAAACCAAACTCATTTTAGTTCTTCCCCCCACGAACTAGGAAAACTAAGATAAATACCCGTGTAAGTGGGTTACTTCTCTGTCCAACATACTTTTCACACTCAATCCTACAACAAATATCAACTCTCAACATTTGTACTTGTGTATTTCCCATAATTATCTCATTAAAGGTCATATTTTAAGGGATTACACATTTTGTGTGCTATGTGGGTCTTAAGGAATTTATTCCTTACAGGCTTTTATTAACGGATCGACAATTACGCCTCGCATGGGCTTACATTTCAAGTTCACTTCTCCTTGTGAAATTTTCGCTCAAATTCACTTGTCCTCATGCAACCAAGTCTCTCACAAAATGATGTTTGATCTTAATTTGCTTACACTTATATTAGATCTTATCAATTCTTAAGTAATTAAGCTCTACTGTCTTTAAGGATTGTCGTAGGTTCTTTAGGTGGTTATTGCTAAGTGGATCATTCCATTCCATAGCCAACTTTCCTATTGCACTATAGCTATATGGTTTTGGCTTCTTTTGCCACACACTTATATGTATTCCTCACTATTATGTGGAGTATATTTTCTACCAAGCAAGAACACATAAGCAGATATGGAGTTCCCTGTAATCCACATCACTGTGTGGAGTAGCAAATGTGTCATATTTTATCGCAAGTCTTTATGATAACACAGTGTCTTGCAGTACTTCTAAAATATCTAAGTATCTCGCTCACTACTTTCCAACATCCTTCTTATGTGTTGAATTGATATGTGTTAGTTAACTTAACAATATAACAAACTCTAGGCATTATATACACCCAGGTAAAAACTTGTGTAATATAAGACATGGTCTTTGTACATTAGACTATAAAAAAACATTCACATGACATTCATGTAAAGAATATTCCTTACACGTTCTTCCTTTTAAAATTTCAAGAACACATGCACTTGCTAAGAGGCTTGCTCTTAGTCACAGGATTACCTATGGGTTATGCATCTCTACATTTTAAAGCGTTCAAGTACTTTGTTAATCCATATTTCTCAAAGAAGGACAACAACATCTCACTTAAACTATCTCCTGGAGTTTAACTCCAAGGTCAACCTATATTAGTAATCTCAAAGTTGGATTTCGGCCGATTTTTGGAGTCATTCAAGTATGCTAGACCAATTCTAGCTACAAGTGTGATGTTCACACAAGGTTAGAATAACAAGATTCACCTTGGTATTATCGCAACATACATGAATATACCATCCCTCTAGAAGAATGTCTAAGGCCGTACCTTGGATAATGAAACCATTAGGTTAAACCATGTAGGTTTCTACTCTAAATTCTCTAATGAGAAAAGGAGTCTCCACATCTAATGTAGGTCGAGGTATAGACCAGCCCAAGTAGCCAAAGTCTATTTGATAGAGGTAAATCTTTCAACAAGTTGGACTTTCCAATCTCGTTGACTAAATCTCTTATAGCGATTATCGATGTCTTACTCGATTTATCACCAATGTATCCACTTATTACCAATGGATGTTCACCATTTTGGTAGATCAACCAATTCTCAACATGTTTAAATCTCAAATGTCATTTTCACTTCCATTACTTTAATCCATACAACTTTCACTGGGATGAGTGAACCTTTAACATCCTGGCAAATTCGTCCTCGATTTGTGGGGTTACTAAAAGATCACGATCGATTCTTTTCTTTGAAAAAATGTCGTCATGAGGCTTTATCCCTTTTCGCTTTATGTATTTTTTGAAATGCTTCCACTGGATTTAAGCTTCATATAGGAACTCCACTAGATGAAAATTCCCTATTCCCACTGGAAAATAGGAATCTTGCTCCTATTTAACTTAAGATCAGGAACATCTGCACACGCTTGAGGTAGATAAGATAAAAGTTAATTGCTACAAGATTTTTTTAATGTATCCCTTTTAGAGAAAGATATGGCAATCGGTCTGATTAATCTCTTCATATTTTTTAAACTTAAGGTGTAATTTACTGATTTACATAACTCAAATTTCTTCATCATCCTACTCAAGAATTCTTCCACTCAAATGGAGTTATCTTAAGAGATTTAGTTCCTGACTCTCAAAGAAAGTGGAATATTTTCTATTTTATCCCAGTTAAGAAATCTATTCTCCTATAAATGTAACTTCTTATAACTCATTACTATGTCAATTTCTCCTTATCCCACGATGAATATGTCATTTTGAGATAGCAGGATGTTTAACTCTTTTCACCCATTGGTCTTTTCAACTAAGGTATCGTAGACATTGGCAATACATCTCTTGGTTTCAAGTGGTTTAGGTCATGCTCTCAACCAATCCATAACTTATGAGATGTATAAGTAACGGACTTAGATGCATATGGTTTTGAACGTTGTGGCTCTTGCCATCATAGTTCTCACCATATTGAGAAGAGTTTATTTCTCCTCTCTGTTATGTGGGTTATTCGCAGAGTGTAGAAATAAACAACTTATGTTCACTTCATTTTCATCACACAAAGCTTTGGACTGACCTTATAGATGTTCATGACCTTAGTCGATGCACAAAGTTTTGTTTGATTCTCATCTTGACTTGCAAGAAGTAAAAACTAATTTGGCTTTTCTTACTTATGAGAAATCAAATAGATATGACCACACCTTCCACAATTATATATGCAAAAGCGATGAAGTTAGAGGCCTTATCATTGCCCTCTCATTCTTTTTGACGTTAAACATAAAAAAGTGGATTAATAACAATGAGAATTTAGTTCAAAGTGCCTCTCAAAATGGCTTTGTCTCGAGTATTCTCTCTAGACAACTTGAACTTACACAATTGCTTAATACTCCTACTTGAGCTAACGATGTACTCGATTTTGCCAATGTAGTTGAGTTACGTATATTAACTTCACATAATCTTTTATGACAACATGAAGTAGCAATGAATAGAAGCTAGGACTTTCAATAGTTTGGTTCTTCACTTTAATTAAGAAACCACCTATAGTGTCGTAGTAGTCTTCACTCAAACATGACCAGACAAATGTCGTCATTGTTAGAATACAAATTGAAAGCAAACTTCAATAAGTTCGTGACATAATCTAATGCAAGAAAATGTTTGGCTTTTACATAAGGCTAGCTTGCACATGCCAAATCCTTAAACTTGTTCAAGTTGTTCCTTGCACGCTAAACTTGTTCCTTCCTTGAACTAGTTGGAGTCCAGTGAAGTCATGTTAAAACTTCATTATGAGGATCTTTAAAGGTTGAATAGACCATCAACCAATGATGAAATTCAAGCAATAACATTGAACAAGGTAACTCTCATCACTTAAGTGAGTTTGAGTAATATACTCTCAAAGGTGCAATATTTTATATATTGTGCCTTTAGGAGTTATCATTTTACGTATAAAATGTCAACGTTGTTCATGTTCAAGGATTCCTTTAAAAATCTATCTACTCTCCCACTTCTTAAGGACTTAAGGTTCTTAAATCTTTTCATTGCATTTGTATTGAAATTTATCTAATAGAATAAGATATCGTCAAATTCCTCACGTTCTCATGTTTAAGATAAACGTGGCTCAAGTGCAGCTTGATTTGCTCCTAACTTCTAGGCAAGAAGTGGATACCAACTTTGGACCTCATCTTTGATCAATTTGTGACCAATATTACTAGCTTCCTAATCATGTAGGTTTTTTTCCTTTACTCATATGATTATGACACTTGTAACAAGTATTAGAGTTAATGGTTAAAGACTGTGAGAAAAGCTAGTATCTCCAACTAACTATTCCTTAAATGCAACTTGTAAAAACATTGCACCTTAATACTTATAAAGTAGCCAAGTAACTACATCATCCTTTGTACTTACAAGATGATGGACACAGTAAAATTTCCATACTTCCACACTTATTGATATTTCAGTTCAAAATGTATTGAGTGGTATTCTACTCATTAAATTCGACCATAACCAAGTTCAATAGGGCATGAGTTTTTTCTTTTAGATTACACACTAGATTATTATAATCTAGATTTTACAATTGTTGCCACCTAAGCCTAACATAGTTCAACATACTTGCTCATATAGTTCAGTATCAATCGACTTTACAATTAGTAAGTAACACAAATAAACTTGACAAATAACAAGATGTAGTTGCATATAGAGGTGTAAAAATTGAACCGGAACCAGTGAACCGAACCGGTCAAAACTGGAACTAGACCGGAACCAAAACCGACCGACCAAAACAGGAGGGTTGCAGTTTAGGTTCTGGTTCAATCCCTCCAGAAACCATCGAACCGCCATTTTTGAACCGTTTTGAACCATCTAGTTGAACCGCTGGTTCAAACTGGTGGTTCAACCCTTAAAAAAAGAAGAATTTTAACCAAAATCAATGATTAACATTTTAAATCAGTGGTTTTAACCCTCTTAAACCAGTAATTTAAATCAAAACTAAAGGTTAAATCTTTCTAAATCAGCAGTTTTAACAATATTTTTTTATAAAAATAAAAGAATTTGATTTAAACTGGACCAAACCGAAACTAAAACCGCTGACTGAACCTATCAAACGTTAATCAAACCAGTCGAAATCGGGACCGAACCACCCAAAACCTCTCATGGGTTGTTTGGTTTCGGTTCCCCCATTTCAGAAATCGGAACTGGTGGTTCTGGAACCGATAATAACTCTAGCTGCATACAAGCAATTTATAGCAATGCACATGTATTTACTATCCAACCAAAATTAAACTACTAAAACCTATTATTAAGCTTTGAATCGAAATGTATACTAAGTGCATATTTATCATATCGGTTTTAATAATTAACTATGCTATATTTAATTTTATAGACAGTAAATAATGACTGTTTGGATGCACTTTTAAAGTCCACTTGACTTAGGGGACTTGATGTTAGTCATCTCAATTATTATGGCAAACTCAATAATTGGACAATATTTTCAACTTATAAAATATTGTATATAAATTAAGGCAAATCAACACAATAATAAGTCAAAACAATAAATGAAATCAGTGTCATTTATTGAATCAACATGTAATCCAAACAATCAATCTCAACATTAATATACATACATCAACATTGGTCAGCATTAACACTAACAATGCTTATAAAATATCCCCAAAATAATACCAAATTAATATAGTACTAAATCTATATCAACCAATTGGGTACACAATGGACCTCTTCCAATGTGTTAGAATAGAATAGAATTCATTAGTGGTCGTGTCAAATTTTCAAAAATTCTATAAATTATACGACCTTAAAGTGGGCAACGGTGTTGGCTTGTCTGTACAGTCAGCTCTTCCATGTGTCATCACACGTGTACTTTTGCAACATATCAATTTATGGTTGGACCAGTTTGCTAACGTGTCGATACGGTCAGCGTTGCCACATGTCGTCATCTAAATGGTTTGCGTTTGCACAGTTAGCGTTGATTGGTCCTACCTCTGCAATTTGTCGCGATATGAGTGGTTCACGTGTTTCTCTTCAGCTGATGAAAACGTGCCACATCTTCTAAGTAACACGTTCTAATTGGGCCATTTGCAACCAATAAAAGCTTGTTACGTGAAGTTTAAGTTTTCGGTAATTAAATTTCCGAAAAAATGAACCAAACAAATTCTAAGTTGTAAATCAGTTGCTAAAATAGGCCACAAAACGAGAATGGGCCACCAGACCAAAATGGGCTTTGAATAATCAAGTAAAATGGGCCGACATTACACGGGTCATCCGAAAATGGGCCATGAACAAAATTAAGATTACGTTTGGTAACAATTGGCCCAAATTAAGAAACAAAATTGAGATCAAAATAAAAAGCGAACAAGAACTAAGTTTGGGACAATTCAAATCTAGACTAATATTTAATTTTTTGAATTATTAACATCACTCAAAAATAAGGTGATGACACTTTAATTGATTCAATCAAACATAAGCCCAAATATGTTGAATTTCTCAAAGAATTTGTACCAAGAAAAAGAAAGCACCACGGGAGAATGTAGTGTATGGTCCAAAAAATACTTCAACCATGATTCATAAGAAATCACTATAAAAAAAGAAAGATCCAAGTATGTTCACTATCTCTATTGGAAATATAGAAATCAAATATGCCATGTTAGATTTAAATGTTGTTATAAATGTTATGCCTCTTTCTATTTATAAACAGCTGAATTTCGGACCCATGAAAGACACAAGGACTGTAATACAATTAGGAGACCATTCTAGTGTTGGACCAAAGGTGGTAAACATTGAAATCCTTCTAAGTTTTGATGATGAACAAAATCCAGAAATTGGTCAAGTGAAGATTCACATGTGTGTGAGTAGTGTCACGTAAGTGAGTGAGGCCATGACATTGAAATAAAGATTGTGACTCAAAGACGAATCTTTTGGGTGGATTGAAAGTGAATACTCACGTACGCAAAACAAAATGTCACGTACATTAGGGGAAAATAACGTACATCAGTTTGAGGCATGTATAGGAGAGCTCAACTAAGGAAACGTGGGAAAAATTAAATCTTAAGTGTTTGAAGAAATGAAGACACACGTACGTCAGTGATATTCGTCACATGCGTAAGAAATGCAAGACAAAATAAAGATTTGATCTCATAGTATAAAGGTTTGAATTTCACGAGGATTGAGACAAACAAACAAAGCAACGGTCATATAGAGACAAGTCATGTACGTGATATGTTAGGTTCACGTACGTCAAAATATGTTCATCCACGTGAGGTCCAAGTTCAAATACGTGAAGTGCTCCGGATGAGAAGCAGACACCATTCGATGGTTTAGGGTAGAGGTGTAAAAGTTGAACCGGAACCGACGAACTAGACTGGAACAGAACCTGGCAAAACCAGAGCCGAACCGAAACTGGAACTGACCAATCAAAAGTTGCAATTTAGGTTCCGGTTTGATCCATCTAAAAATCGTTGAACAGCCGGTTCAGAATCGGTATGAACAGCCGGTTCAAACTGCTACCCGACCGTTGGAACCGGCTGTTCCAATGGTCATATCTTTTTTTTTTTCTTTTTTCTTCAACTCTATAAATACCCTCACCCCTCCTACCAATTTTACACCATTTCCTCTCTCTCAATCTCAATTTTGTCTACATAATGTTGTTTAAAATTATGTGATGTAACTATAAGTAGAATAATTAATTTGTTTGAAAATTATTAAAAAAATCTTTGGAATATAATGTATTATTGATACTATAGTTCATTATTGAAAATAACAAAATTTACAAACTGAAAAAAAATTGACGAGATAAAATAGCGGATTAAAAACAATTTTTGGAAAAAAAGGAGGGAATTGAACCGAAATCGAACCGGCGGTTGAACCAGTCAAAACTGATCTAACCCAGAACCGAACCAGAACTGGGAAAGAATCTGACCAAACCGTAGGAACAAAAACAACTAACCAAATCGACCAAACCGAAACCAAACCGCCAATGGGTGGTTTTTTTAGAAACCAGAACCGCTGGTTCCTGAACCGTAACCGGCGGTTCCAGAATCGGCAACAAGACTAGTTCAGGGGACAAAGTCACGTACGTGATATAATTTTCACGTACGTGAGCTGGACATTTTTGTATGATGAACGTACATGAAGTGTTAAGACATGTACGTGTGATGGGGTTGGTTTCAGATCACGTACGTTAGAGTTATATCACATGTGTGAGATTGCTTTGATAGTGCATTAAATGCGCCCCACTTCAGACCACAACAACTCTATTTGGTCTCACAATGGTCTGAAATCAAGAGGAAAGTATAAATACGTGCTTGGGAGGCCAGAAACAACATATACAACACCTGAGTATTCATTTCTAACAACAACCAAGCCTCAAATCCCTTATTTTCTCTCTTATTAATACAAGTGAATTGTTCATTAAATTCCATCATTATTACTTGTATTACTAGATCATTTTACTGTTGGGGAGTGTTTGAAAAACATCTTTCAAGAGTGTTTGTGTGTGGGATCAAAGGGTAGATCCTTATGTTGGTTTATTCTTGAACCAAAATCAAGAAAGTGTAAAATTTCTCACTTAGTTTGAAAGTGAAGTTGTAATTTCTGTTGAGAGATAGTGGAAATCTTAAGTGGTGATACTTAGGTAGTGGATGTAGGCAAAGAATTGGCCAAACCACTATAAATTCTTTTGTTCTTTCTTTGCTTGCATTTATATTTGAAAAAGATTCAAAGCCACACATACCATACTATTCAACCCCACCCCCTTCACTGCGTCACATTCTAGTGTGGTAATCGACTCAACATTTAGTACTTACCCAAAAGGGATGGTTGAGAATATTTTGGTGCAGGTTGACAGTTTAACACTTCCAACTGATTTTTATGTTATGTATATGGATGGTGAGCCTCGTCATTCATCATTGATTTTGTTGGGAAGACCATTCCTTAGTACTGCAGGTGCAACAATTGATGTGTTGCATGGTGAGATTACCTTTGAGGTTGAAGAAGAAGTGGTGCACTTCAATATTGAGCCAGGATGAAGATCAAAGTGCATCTAACTAATAAGACGTTAAAGAAGTTCTTCTCAGGAGGCAACCAAAGTTTTTATTGTTTTATCTTTTTATTTCAATTTATTTTTTGCAATTTTAATTCTTTCTAAATTTTGATGTCTTCATATTTTTGTCCAATAATTTTTGGGTTAAAGTGATTACATTTGGTTTTGAGTTTGGTGTTGTTTCAGTGTGTGACTTAGGTGAAATTCATTTTTTGGGAACAAGTGTGGGGAACCTTCACGGCACAAAGAGATATGGAAGTCAGACATTGAAACGGCAGCGTTGAAGCACAAGGTATAACCCATCATGACGACGTAGTTTCAACTTGTTGGATGGGTGCCTCGTTACTCATTAAAACAGTAGCCTCTCAGACAGTTGCAACATCCTCTCTATACATATTGTTTTCAACAAAAAAAATCCTAGGAGTAAAACGGTGCATAGGAGACAAATTGGGTCAACATAATAGTCAAAACTAAGAGTGGTAATGTTATAATTTTTGTATGAAGGTGATGATAAATTGGTCCAAAATAGGGAACATGTCACATTGCAGTTATCATCTTCAACCATTCTCCTACATCGCAGTCTTTTTCCACACACCACTACCTTTGTCACGGACACCAACAGTTCTTCATCGCCACACTGCTCTTCATAATAGACCAGAGAAGCATTTCTTCTTCCCTCTTCAATTTTACTTTATATTGTCTTTAATACATTGAGTACAATGTGATGTTTAAGCGTGGGGAGGGGGAACACTTTGTTTGTCTGTTTGACTTGTGTTTTTGTTATGTTTTTCTGTGATTTTTGGGTGAATGATCTTCTATGATTTTTTGGGTGAAATTTTAAAATTTTTCATGAATTATGTGTTCTGTGTTTTACTTGGTGTTTACTTGGTAAAACTGGTCTTCAATTACTTGTATCATATTTTTATCAGTTGTATTGTGAATGTTGCATTCTGTTTTTGCATAGATTCCCTGCTTTTTTTATATGTGTTTTGTGTGAGCTTGTCCTTGATATTCGAGAACTTAGATAATCCAGTGTCTTGAAACCTAAGACACCTTTATATACCTATTTGTGTATAACTTGAGTTTTTATGCACCTTAGCTTCAGGAAAAGACAACCCCTGGTATTAGAACCAAAAAGGAATAGTTTGGATTCACACACACCCATGTGAGGTTTTAAGACATTAAACTCATTCTATTTTCTTGTTGTGAGTAACTAGTCATTCATAGTAGGACCCTGGTGGGATTTTTTATGAGGGGCATTTCAAAGACCACACTTTTCCAAATTGAGACACCAAAACAATGAAAGTCATTGTTTTTTAACCTTTTGTTTCATCCTTTTCCTTCACTATCTATCCTTTATATCAATCCATAGTTTACCTACTTTGAGTCTTAGACCTTTTCTATGCTTTAAACATGTTTTCACCAAGTCCCATTTTTGTTCAAAAACTTCAACATTTGCACTTTAAGTTAAGAGATTTTTATTAATGATACATAGACAAATCAATTTTTTATGTTAATACTGTAATTTAAAATTTATTTAGATATGTCTTGCAAATGTATTTGTGCTTGTATTGTATAGAAACATGGATGCCTAGGTTTGGATTTACATTGAAAAAGTGGCGTTGCCAAAAAAACAAAAGAAAAAGAAAGAGAAAGAAGAAAAGCAACAAAAAATGGAATTGAATGTTTCGGGCAACATTGTTTTATGAAGAAAAGACATTGTAATATCTCGTATGTTCTAACTGAAATCTTGTAGTATTCCGAGGTGAGTTGGAGACTTGAGAGTGTTTGGATGTTGAGCCACATGTGTAATGTACATTTGAGGTCATCTACGTGAATAGTACTGGGTACTACGCACGCATATGAGGCTTGAGTTTGATCGCGAACGCGCGTGGGTTGTAATGTATATTGGAGGTCACCTACGTGCACAGTACAGGGTACTGTGCATGTAGTCGGGGTCTGGGTTTGGCCGTGAACGTGCTTAGGATCATTTGGGTGTGTTGCAAAGCTTCTGCGCACGTTGATCACCCTCTGGGTGTGAACTGTAAGCATGCTGATGTCTTCTACGCACACAGTAGGGGGTGGAACACACCTAGATTGTAGATCTGGGAGTGAGGGAATTCCAGATCTGCCGTCTACGCATGTTGTGTGGGATGCTACCCATGTAGAGCACGGTTCTACGTACGCAGAACCCTTACTGCGCTTCAGCCCGTGAGTCTATAAATACCCTCTGCCTACCCTTTTTTCGGTCATAAATCATCTTAACCACCAGAGAACTCTCTCATTTATTTCTCTCCGATCTTACTTGTTTCTCTTTGCTTCTACAACAATTTTTTAGGTAAGAAATATCCATTAATCTCCCAATTTCCTTATTTTGCTTTGCATTTGAGCATTCTAGGACTCCTGTGAAACTTTAATTTTGGGTCAGATCTTTTCTTTTATGATGAAAAAGGTGTTAATAGGTGTTAGATTATGGTTGTTTGAAGCTTGGAGCTTGTGGGTTAAGTTTCAATTTCGTGGGATTTGGTGTTTGAACCAAATAAGTTTCTCTGAAACTAGGGTTTCAGGTTTTGCTAGATTTCCTAGCAGGTCTGGTGTAGTTTCTGATACATCTTGTTGGATCAGAGTTAGAACTACTTAGATTTGAGTTTGGCTTGGAGAAATTGATGATTTCTCCTTATGGGTCATAGAGATCTGAATCTCTAAGTAGAGATTCTTGATGATTTTAAGTTCATTTGTTGAACTCAAGGTTGCATTGATGTGCAAGAGGTTGATTAAAGCCAATGTGGGTGTTCAGTTCCGTTGGATACCGAGCATATCCTGATTTGGGCAGATTTGCCATTTTGTAGAATTGTGTCTACATTTGCATTTGCATATCATGCATTTGGTATTGCCACAGTACCACATTTTGATGTTTGAGTTGTTTGTACTTGTACAGTTACTTGTCCTTGCCAGCGAGACTAGCCACTGACTAGTGGGGCTTGACTGGTGACATTGCTTGGACTTCCAGGTGAGTGAATAGTAGCTTCAAACACATTGGTTGTGTCTCGAACTCCTATTTACTAATTTGTGATGTGCTGGGAATATTCTGGAATATTGACTAATCTAAGAATTGGTTGAGATAATAAATTGTTTATGTGATTTAATAATCAATAACTATTTTGAAATTGATATATATATATATATATATATATATATATATCTCCCTCTGATTTTGATGTTGTATTGCAGGCTTGAGATTTTATACTATATGATAGTATGAGTTGGTTTTCGATATGGGGCCACCTGTGCTACGAGGCATGTAGCCTTTGGTATACCAATGATTGATATAATCCAGCTACCAGAGTTCTCGGTAGCCATGTTGCCCTGATCAGGAACATGATTTGATATTGATAGAGGCAGGT
>CAODLS011802784.1:0-13362 GCA_948243855.1 Flueggea neowawraea | reverse complement strand
CATGTTAGACACCTAACTTAGCTTGTATGGCATTCGGATCAACAAGACAGATTTGGACAGCATCAATGTTTATTCAAAAACATCCATTAAACATGTTTAAACACATTAGATAAATCTAATTAATCATATTACATGTTTAACCTATGCCATCACACAAAACCGGCACTAAATATAAAATTCCAGCAATATGTTTTATCTTCAAAACCAAAATTCAGCAACATGATTTGATGATTTTTAGCATGAGGTGTCTCTGATACCACTGTAGGGTTTCGATGTACATTAAAAGAGGTTTAACATAGTGGAAGCAAACAACTTTCATCGAAAACCAGCCAAGATACGCTCACGAAAAAACACAATCAAAACATAATAACAAAGAAACAAGGATGCAGAATTTTATACCTTCTCCTTTGAGCTATGTGTGCCGAATTTTAACAGCAATAGAGCTCGTACCGAAACTAATGTTAAGGTACCTTTCCCCCGCCTTAAAACCAATGAAAAGGACTGTAAATTGCTACTCCTCTCTATGTTCACACACACACAAAAGCTATGTGGTAAAGAATATGTGCTAACAACAACAAAATCTGTCCAATGACACCTAGGGCATTCAACTTTGGCTCTTAGCAAAGAGAATGTTGTCTCTTTCTTTAAGCCACAACCAGAACTTTTTATGGAGGCTTTAGAAGGAAAGTAGAAAGGGTTTTACTTCTATTTTCTTTCTCAAATTCAGCTGGACCTAGAAGAGAAGAGAAGAGCATTTTGTGTTGGAAGAAGAGTCATGGTTTTTCACTTGTTTTGGCTACCGAATTCCTACCTCAATAAAACCCTAAAGTCCTCCTATATAATTAGTGTTTTTAGGCACTTAAAACACCATAATATTTGATGGAAAAATCTCACAAAAACCGGCCAGAAATTATTCAAATATAGTGTCCTAGTTTGACTAAATTACTTTTGGTTTTAAGAGTCATTTTCCAACACCTCTTCTCTTCTTTTCTTCTTTTAATTTCTAATAATTAAATCAATGTTCAGGCCGAAATCCACATCCAATGTGGGCCTCATATGGCCCAAAATTATTTTATCCAATAAAATAAATGCCCCGGTAAAAAGACAATTTTACCCTTAACCTAGTTTTTGATCGTGTTCAATCCTGTAGGCCTATTCAATGTTGGAAATGGGCCTTGGGCCCATAAATCATAGCCGGTCTCTAGTAAGACTCTATGATTACCCAAAATGAATAGATGTTAATTGGCATTAACAAGACCTAATGCAACCTTATACGATCCTTTGCCTCTCGATATCCTGATTAGCATAAGGCATTTACCTAATCATCCTTATTTATTGCTGAATCATTTTTTTGACTATCTGGTAAGATTGATTATGTCAAATAAATGATGTCTCTTATCATTTCATTTGGGCGTGGCCACGCACTACTCAATCTCTACCAATCAAGTGACCAGTGATATCTTCTCTCTTCACGAGAGGGCAATCCCATCACTTTACTCATGTTTCTTTGCGAGACTATCAACATAACCAATCATACTCATACTTGTCAACCAGTTACGGTCACGTTAGGCGTATGTCAAAGTATACGACAAGTCACCAAAAACCCCATAGTGATTTTAGGTCTGAGGATTCAAATATAAGCATTGCATATATTAGATACGCAAGATACACGATCACCCCTTTACCCCGGTAACTAGGGCCTTGTCTGAGCATTGATGTACCAAAGGCTACATACCCCGTAGCTAGGTGTTTCGTATCAAAATATTAGATACGAATAATATTTACAGAGGAACATGCAGATCAGATTTTTAAATCCCTTTTTATAAGATATATATATATATATATATATATATATATATATATATATATATCAGAGCAAAATATTGGTCATTAATAATCACGTAACTCTGATTATTAATTAGCCAAATAATTATTAGTCCGATTTTAGATCATAGACAGACACAACAAAACATCATACTGAATTTGAAGACACATCCTATGTGTTTGAAGCTGTCATTTCACTCACCTGGTATCCGATGCTAAGGATCCAGTCAAACACCACTAGTAGGTGGTTGATTGCAATGGCAGGAACCCGAAGCTAAAACAAATACAGACATAGAAAATATCAAAATGTGGTACTGTGTTGATACTAATGCATGATATGCAAATGCAGATACAGATCCTCGAAGTCACATAAAATTACAGTTTGATCCCTCAACCAATGTAAAATTATATTTTAGTCCCAAACTTTTCCAAAATTTCAAAATAATCCTCAAAATATCCAAGAACTACTTACTAATCCTCTAAGTAGTCAAATCTTCAAATAAGTCCTTTAACTCTCAAAAATTGCCAAAATGCAGAAAATTACAGCCTTGGTTCCCAGGACCACGGCTTACTCGAGTGAGCCCCAATGGCTTAATCGAGCGACAGACCATGCTAGCTTACTAGAGTGACCCAAATGGATTACCCGAGCAACAACCAACATGAGCTTACTCGAGTGAGCTAAGTGTTTACTCGAGTAAGTCAATTCCTAGAATTTCCCAAATTCTTCTAACTCCGATTTAACCAATAAAAATTGTTACCAATCACCTACATTACCTATAATCATCCTCTTGGACACGAATCTATGATCAAATCCATCATAACAACTAGAAATCATCCAAAATCGACCAAAAACAAGATGATTCACACCCATTTATGAACATCCTTGATTCTTATGATTCAAAGCTTAATCTAGGTGATTTTAGACTCCTAATGGCATGATTTAGAAACCCCAAACAACCATCCCAATAGAAACATCATAGAATCAATCCTATGAACATTTTACTCCGAACCCTAATATGAACAATCTTGCATAAAAGGAAAAAAAAAAAAGAGGTGTAAAAGTGTAGTCTTACCTCAATAGACGTCTAGGAATGATAGGGAACCATCGAAAATGATTTTAGGAGGAGTGGGAGTGATTTGTGTGAGAAATGTGAAAGTGAGGCCGAAAGAGTCGAGTGAGAGTATATATAGACCCCTACCGTACACGACGTCGTTTTTGCAAAATTGGCCTTGCTCACTCGAGTGACATGCATCCTTACTTGAGTGACGCACCTCCTTACTCGAGTAACGTTACCCAGATGTTCATCACGAAATGCAGCTTACTCGAGTACCCGAATGGCTTACCCGAGTAATTCATGCCTTGTTTCACTCGAGTGATGCTGAATGGCTTACTCGAGTAATCCAAGGCTCGTATCACTCGAGTAACATCCTAATGCTTACTAGAGTGATCCCTTTAAGAACCACTAATCGCCTACTCAACCCTCCAACATCCAAGGTCCAAGCGAGACTGATCAGAAAGCTATAATGAGTCCTATCAAAATCCGATAGGGTATTACATAATTGGTTTCATTGCCACATAAGCAAGTCTGACGTGTCCCGTTAAACTTAACTAGCAAAATGGGGGGTCAGGGGTCGAAACGGCTAATTTTGAAAACTAAGGGACCGCACGAGAGATATGGTCAAACCTTAGGGACCGCAGTAGATTTTGCCCTTTTATTTAACAACAAAGTGTCACTTATCATAAAACCAAAGCGTCATTTGTTAAAAACTAGGGAAAACTCCATAGCTATTATATATATATTGATTAATGTAACAATATATAAAATCACACAAAGTAACAAAAAAAATTACGAAAACATCAAAATAAGTAACAAATTAAAGCATTTTCTATCATTTTGAAAAAAATGTTTCTTTTTTCTGTTAAATATTTTTTTTTTGCATATTATGTCACATTAGCATAAAAAGTAGCAAAATCAAAAAAAAAAATGCAATAGAGTAACAAAAAAGTTGCAAAAACATTAATACAAGTAACCAAAAGAAGTATTTTTGTGACACTTTATTAATATGCTACCTTTTATTCACTAAATGTTATTTTTTTTGCATATTATGTCACACAAATCTAAATTGACAGAAACTAACAAAAAATAGTTGCAAAAAAAATAAGATAAGTAACAAATAGAAGTATTTGTTTGTCATTATATATATATGTGTGTGTGTGTTACTATTTATCTTAAATTTATCATTTATTTCTACAATTATTTTAATTTAATAATGAAAAGTAACAATAAAGTTAAATCATATATAAGTACTATAAAAATTCAAAAACATATAATTAAGTTATATATATCTTCATTATTTGTCATTGTATATACATGTCACTTTTCGTAAATAATTTGTCATACATTTTCATAATTGTGTTACTTCTTGTATAAAAAAGTAACATCATATAGAATGACATAAAGTTACTAAAAAGTCACAAAAATATTGAAATAAGTTACAAATGGAAGTTTTTCTTGTTGCTTTATAAATATATCACTAATCGTCTTAAAATGTCATTTATTTCAAAAATTATGTTACTTTTATAAAAAAATAACAAATTTGTAAATTTCATATAAGTACTAAGAAATACAAAAATTTGTAATTAAGCTACATTATATTTTCACTATTTGTTATTTTAAATACACGTCACTTTTCGTATTTAATTTGTCATTCTTTCTCATAATTACGCCACTTGTTGTAAAAAAATTAATATTATATAAAATGGCATAAAGTAACAAAAAAGTTACAAAAATATTGAAATAAATTACAAATGGAAGTTTTTTCTGTCACTTTACAAATATGTCACTATTGGTCCTAAAATTGTCATTTATTTTTAAAGTTATGTTACTGTAGTAAGGAAAAGTGACAAAATTTGTACATTACATATAAATACTATACAAACACGAAATAACAAATTTGTAAATATGTTACTATTGCACTTGTCTACCAAAGTCTATAAATTATAAAACTTAATGCCGAAATTCATTCACCGTAGACAATGCTATATTTTTATCACATTAATTATTCAATTACAAGCACAACAACAACAACATGATACTACTTCTAAAATTAACAAAATCTTCATGCTAAACCACTCAATGATTTTTATATATAGTAAATACAACACAAAGTACTACGAAATTACATACCTCGAAAATATTGGTCCATTCTTTGTCCTTTCTTTACTCTTCAAATAGTTTATTCGATTAACAATTTTTTTACGAATGTTCATACATCATGTTAAATATTCTCATACTTTTCCAATTTTAGCATGTACCATAAAACTTCCAACTAGTTATACAGTTTTTGACTTTCTATTTAATTTTAGCCATTAATATTCCTACCCACTTAATTAACATAAATAGTTAATTCACGTAAATAAAATTAAAATGTCGCTTCCTATACATGATGAATTCGGTCAGTGCCCACTAAAATTGATTTTTTTTGGTGCATTTTTCACAAAGATGAGTACAACTTGTCATTTGCCAATTTTTTTACAACTTCAATTAGACACGCAAATTTTAAAAAAAATTATCAAAAGTATAATTTATTATAAATAAATAAAGTTGACGAATTGATTCATCAAAAGCATTATTTATATATAAATAAATATAAATATAAATACAAACAAATGAGATATGTGATTCTTGTACTATTTTTTCATAGATTAAAATTGTCCTTAATAAATAATTTAGTGTCGCTAATCTTATTTTTACACTTTAAAGAAATCATGGCGCTTATTGTTTAACATAATTAAATCAACAGTTCAAAATTACTTTCAATTTGGTTGTCATAGCATATGACCATCCTCATTTAACACTTTGTTCATCTAATAACCCATAACTATCTATCACAACTAATGGCCCATATCACTGAAGCTTTGGATGATTAATGAATTTTGTTTTTATTATAAAAAAAGGAAGCTTTGAAGCTGGTTTCAACCTTACAACAATTGTTTGTAGAGAGATCAAAGACATAAATGGAAAAAATTAATTTCGGATACATTCCAAAGAAATTAAAAGTAAGAATTATTTTAGAACACAACTTCTATTAAAACAAAAAAAAGGTCGGTTCTGCTCATTCGAACACTTCATTATTCAAGCGGAAGCATCTAAATAGTCTTTCAAAAACATGCCCAGCCAGGCCTGCCCTGAACAGCTAATAGATACATACAGCATCTTCTCCACTTCGTAATTTGGGCCAATTTTGTAAATTTACTTCTTTTTAATTTAAAAATTGGCCTCGTATATCTTCAAAAATAATAGAATATTTATAGAATATTTAAAAACTCTGATGTAAATGCTATTCTATAAATGAAATGAGTTTTCATTAAAAAAAAAAAAGAATACGCCTTCATTGCATCTGCAATCAATTCCAGCAATGAAGAGTTTGAAGATTTTATTTTCGATGATACCAAATAAACAGACTTCTAAAAGAACCAAGTGACTTGCATAAATATTCTGCAACTAAACAATTGTTTAATTTTTTTCAAAAAGACAATCAAGAAATATTAGTATGGTAGCTTTTTTTTATCACTTCAACGAAAGTGTGCAGACTTCCGCGAAAGTATCATGCCATGGCTTAGGCATGTTCTGAAGAGAATTATCGGCACAGAGACTACATGTTATGGAACAATACATCTGTGGAAGACATTAAAAGTGACAACTACTTGTCTTCAGCTGTCAATATGAGCAATGTAAGATTAAACAAAGACTGCATTCAGTACTAGAAAAATGAAAAAGTATAAAAGATATTGACAGGGGAATATTATATATAAGCACTTGTCTTGGCAACACTATTAAATTAGATAAGATAACAAGATCCTCTGTTTCTCTGGTTTTTTCATTCCAAGATACATTTCCTGGAAATAATATCAGAGACCAACCAGGCAACAACCAGTAATAAAAATAATGTAGCATTTGAGCCTCTTTCATGTCGTCTAACAAGTCACAAGAATAAACAAGTTCTTTTAGTTTGGCCACTTTCTTGAATCCAAACTAGTAGTAGCCAAGTGAACTGTTGGAAATTAATGCACTGTGATCAGTGATGCTAATGCTTCCACCTCCTTTTACAGACACCAAGCTTTCCTTGTACTTGACCACATCTGAAAGATTTACAGGGTCAAGAATCTTGTACACCTGATTCTTTGGATCATATAAAAGCATTATATATAAAAGCATTCCATGACCTATCATTATAATCTCTCCATTGTCAAGAAAGATTCTTGGTCTTAATAATTCTCTATAAAATGGATGTGGAGGAAAATCGTAAAGTTTAGTCCATGATTTTGAATTTCCATGCTCTTTCATAAACCATATTTGGCATTCCCCTTGGTGTCCACAATGGCATAGCAAAAGAGACTTCCCCAAACTTGATGGAGATTCACGCAGGAGGGCATAAAAATTATTCGGCGCAAGCTCAGGCAAATCCATCTCAATAATCTTTTCTTCAGTAACATCAAAGGAGATTATCAGATCATTAGTCGAATTAGTCCCCAGCCAATGAAATCTATCATTCACATATACCGCATATGACCTAAAAAATTTGTAGAATTGGACTTTAACAGCACTCCAGCAATTACTCTTTAGTGAATATACTTTTAATTCAATAGAGTCCTTAGATTGGAAAATCCCCACTGCTTTGAAGTCACTGTTTTTTGAATCGAATCCAAAGCCTAGACAAAATCTGAAACTGTGGTCTTGACCAAGAAACTGGGGAAGGATTCTTAGTTCTCTGGTGGCTGGATTCCATAACAATATTTCCATGTTACCTGCGACTCTACGAGGATGGTATGTAATGCATACTATTCCATTAGTTGATGCGACAATTTTATAACGACGAATATACTTGACATGCAACCTACACCAATCTTCAAAATTTTCTTCTCTCCGTAATGAAAACGCGACTCCTGTTTTCTTAAGTTCACTTACACGAAAACATCGATCAGACCTTTTAACTGATCGTTTCAGATGAGATTCAATGAATTGAGTCTCCCCAAATAAAACATACCATTCCTTGCAAACAGACTTAAATCGAAGGATAGACTTAACTGGTAATCTTGATAGAATGTCGAAGACAATCGCGTCTGGAAAGCTCCTTGGCCGTGACTTTTCCAGCAGTTTCGCCCATTTAGAATCAATATGGGCCATAGAAGGTGAAATTGATCCCTTTTGGTGGTGGTTGTGCTGTTTAACATACAGATTAAAAAAGAAAATATAAGAAGTAATTAACAAAAATTAAAGAACAAGGAAGGCACCAGTGCTTACCGTTTCACAGCCCACAGGAGCAGCGCGAACCAGTGGCAGACGGCGCGGACGAGGCCGGAGCAGTGGACCAGTGGTGTTGCAGATCTGAACACTGAACTGGCGGCAGCGGAAGCAAGACTGAAGAGTGGGAGCCGGGAGGGAGACCTTCGGGTTCGGGAAGAGAATGACTGAATGAGAGAGAGGCAGAGAAAAACGACATCACCTGAGCTTTAAGGCTTTAACCCCTTTTTTTTCCTCCAAAACAGCCCTAGTCAAAACGACTCGTCGTTCGCTATGTTCTGTTGTATTTTTTTTACCAGCGCGAAACGACGTCTTTTCGCCCTGGTTAAAAAAGAAAAATTAAACAGAACAGAGGACTTGGAAAGACGAACAGCGAAACAGGGCCGCCCGTGTCGTCATTTCCTGTTTATCTTTCCTCTCTCTCGTCGTCTCCGTTGTGCTCTTTCTTCGCATCCCTCTGGCCTCTCCCTCCCTCTCATCCGCTCGCATCCTCGTCGTCTTTGTCTCATCATATTCGGTTTCTCCCGCATCACTCTCTGCTCTTCGTCTTTGTGTCACTCCGTCTCCTCTTCCTCCGCGGCGACTAGATCTTTGTCTCACTCCGTCTCCTCTTTCTCTGCGGCGACTAGATCTTGGAATCTTTCTGGAAAATTGATTCTTCCTAGATTTGGATGAGTAGGTTCTAACTATTACTGAGATTAATTTGAAGTTTTTGGGTTTTGTTGGGTACGCTTTAGGTTTGAGTATTAACGGAGGTTGCACGGTGGTGGTTAGTTAAGCAAGGGCGACAAATGGTTAATTAGATTGCTGACTAAACAAGTTCACTTCTGAAGTATTACGATGAAAATGAAGAAAATTTTATGCTTTGATTTGAAAAGAAGGAAAGAAGCCGATAATTAATTTCGAACTCAATTCTTTTGATGATTATTGAATCAATTTTGTTGCTTTGGCTCCTATTCTGGCCGAAGATGTTCACTTTTGGATTTTTTTAATGGAAGCTGGATGCTAAGCAAGTTATGAGGGATTATTGCTTCTATTGTGAAAATCAAAAGTTAAAAATTTCTGGATTTTCTTGTTTGTTCGTAAGCCATGAAAGTTTCTTCCTCTTAATGTTTCTTGTTAAGGGATGTAATCTTTTCGTATATTGCTAATCATAAGTGCAGTAATAATTGCTCTGTTGAAATGTTGGACCCTTTTTGTGTGCCTTGTTGAATAATAGACTCCTTATACGTTCTTTTTCTCTTCTTGTAGAACTGAATGGCTATTATTGATTCTGAATTTGCGGGACTGCTGGAAAAGTCAGGGCCAAAGAGCTATCCAGACGCAATTGTATTCAATATTTTATCAAGATTACCAGTCAAATCTATCCTCCGATTTAAGTCTGTTTGCAGGAAATGGTCATCTTCATTTGCGGGAACTGAATTTATTAAAGCTCACATGAACCAATCAATTAAAAGGTCAGATCACTGTTTTCTTGCAAGTGAAGTCAGAGTACAGGATATGCCATTTTATTATGGAGAGAAGAAAATTTTAAAGAGTTGTGCAACTTGCATGTCGAGGATACGGTTTCGTACGATATTGTTGCATCAGCTAATGGAATGGTATGCATTATATGTTATCCTCTTGAAGTCGATTTCGACAAGAATATAATAGGAGGCTACTTGGACATATTATTTTGGAATCCAGCCACCAAAGAAGCAATAATTCTTCCCAAGTTTGCTGGTCAAGATGCAGAGTTTAGATTTGGTATGGGGTTTGGATTTGATTCTAGAAATAATGACTTCAAAGTTGTGGGTTTTCTCCGGTTGAAGGATTCCATTGAATTAAAATTATATTCATTGAGAAGTAATTGCTGGAGAGCTGTTGAAGTCTCATCCTAAAATTTAGATTGGTCATTTGCAACATATGTTAGTGATACCTTCCATTGGCTGGGAAGAAATGCGAATCGTTATCTGATATTTGCTTTCGATGCTACCGAGGAAAGCTTTGTTGAGATTGAAGCGCCTAATCTTGCTATGAATAATTCTGTCCTCGTGAGGGAATCTCCGGAAACTTTAGGTAAGTCTCTAGTGTTGTGCGATCGTGGAAGTGAAGGAGAATGCCAAATAGGGCTAATGAAAGAGTATGGAAACTCAAAGTCATGGACTGTACTGTATTGTATTCCTCCACATCCAAGTTATGGAGAATCATTAAGACCTGGTATCTTTCTTGACGATGGAGAGATTGTAATGGTGGGTGATGAAATGCATTTATATGATCCAAAGAATCAAGTGTACAAGAGTTTTGACATGAAAGTCTTTTGGATGCTGTCAAGTACAAAGAGAGCTTGGTGTCTGTAAAAGGAGGTGGAAGCATTAGTAACACTGTTCACTGCGCATTAATTTCCAACAGTTCTGTGGACTTCTATTAGTTTTGGTGAACTGGTTCATTTTTCTAATGACTTGGTAGATGACATGAAAGAATTAGTCCCTTGAAATTTTCTTGTTTCTTGCTCAAATACTACAGTATTGTTAATACTAGTTGTTGCCTGGTTGGTGTTGGTTTGATATTACTTCCAAGAAGGATATTTTGTAATGAAATAATAGACAAACGAGGGATCTTGTTATCTTTTCCATTTAAATAGTGTTCTTAATACAAAGCTTTCTGGTCATTGTCTTCTCATGTCGATTTGCAGTCAAGGTCTGGGATCTTGCCGGATTCTATGGATGCGAGTTTAGAGTTGCTAATTATTTTAGATGGTTTATGTTAATGATCGGGAGATTATGATTGGATTTAATTTCTTTGTTGGGAATGCTATGCTGGTCTATTTGGACAAACCGCAATGATGTGGTTTGGAAGGATTGCTTAGAATTACCTGATGAAATTGTTATGTTAATGTTGAAGTGATTTTCTTGATCAAGATTGAAGCCAAATCCTTATAGGAAGTGATATAAGCCAAAGAAGGGCGGATTTGTAAAGGAAAAATAGGTGTTGGACGGACATGAGGAGCTACACAGATGTGGCGTAAACCGTGAAACTCACTGTCCGGAAGAGAATATGTTTTTGCTGGGGACACGGTCGTGTCCCAGACCATGTGTTGACAGCGCAAGGACACGCCCTGATACACTGCCGTGTCCTAAACCGTGTATCGGGCGGTTTCACACGGACACGTGATTTCAGCTGTGTTTGGACCAGTTTCGACCGTGCTTTACCCTTCATGGCCGTTGTCTTCATTCTTGAATGTGTTAGGATGAGTTTTGGTGTTTTTTAGGGTTTCTCTCTTCCTATTTAGGCTTTTATTACCTGTACACTATAAAAGGGGGGTTTGGGAACGTCTTGGGAAGCTTTTGAACGCCGTTGTAAGTCGTTGTGCTTGTTTTTTACTCTGAATAGTAGAATTACTTGTGCTCTGCCCGTGGACGTCGATCGAATTGATCAAACCACGTAAATCTTGTGTTCTTGTGTGATTGCTCTTTGTTATTCCGCATTTACTTATATCGCCTGATTTCCTGACACAGATGAATGAAACTTTGATCACAATGAAAGCATAAGGCATGCAGAATCTGATAGGAATTGCTTCAGGAAATAATATTAGTAGATTCTATATGGGAAGAAAATGGAGAATTCCATCGAGTGCAATGATTAACATCAACCGCCTTGAAATGTCTCAATAAGATGTACAATGCATTTAGAAGGTTTTTCAGTGATAGGATCAAGAGAAAACCCTTATTGGAATCACAGGGTAGGAGCTCTCTCAGCAGAACCAGAAAGGACAGTGAGCAAGTTGTTGTTGAAAGGATCGCTGAGATGTTTCGCGAGGTTCTCCACTGGTCCTTCTCCAGTAACATAAGCTTGGAAGTAGAAACCGAGCATGGCGAACATTGCAAGTCTTCCATTCTTGATCTCCTTCACCTTGAGTATAGCAGCTTGGTCTGGGTCGTTTGCCAAACCCAATGGGTCAAATGGACCTCCCGGATGAAGCTGGTCCTCCAAACCCTGCCATAGATAATGGAAAAATAAACACAAGAAGCTACAGAGTATAAAATGTTTAGTTCTATGCTCTGAAAAAATCATACCAAGCCATTGATGATTCTGTAGTATTCAGCACCACCAACAAGGACAATCTCAGCAACGACAGCAAAAATAAGGTTGATGGGAATGTTGTTTCCAAAGTAGTTCAATGTTTTCCCATCAAGAAGCAGTGCTCCAGTCTGCAATATCACGCATGTTAACATAATTATAAACTTAGATTTCGAGATTGACAACATATACACCCAACTATTTGAGCTAACCAGACTGCGTCTAGTTAAACTTCGTAAAAATAGAAAATAATTAGATGCATTATACACAAAGAGTGACATTAACCTTGAACCAGACGGCTTCAGGACCACAGTTGGCTCCATATTTGTTGAATGCTTCTGGGATGATGAAACCAGCTGCTCCCAACATAGCCCATCTGGCGTGAATCAATTCATAAGCCTGATATCTGCAAAAATTATGAATAAGAATCGAATCAATCTCATCAAAAATCGAATATTTCTTCCACAAACATGTATAGAAAAGGGAAGACAGATTTAACATACTTAGCGAAGTCCTCTGGCTTCTTGCTAAGTCCAAACGGATCATAACCATAACTGCATGTCAAAAGTCATCAACATTTTTTTACCATCAGTCTTAAAAGGGAGAAAGAAACAACTCTGTTAATGCAAAACAGAGGGAAAAAGAAATTCTTACTCTCCAGGAACCTCTCCGTTCAAGTACTCTGGGATCTCAGACCGGTCCAAGAGCCCAACGGGCAAGAAAATTCTTCTGTCAGGACCTGAAACCCAACCATCTCTTAGTACTAGTTAACTACAGAAGCCTTACAGCTTAGATAATTTAACGTTCTTTAGCCCACTACTAACGCTCTAGAAACAGGGGTCATTCTCTACTTTTTCACCAGGCAATCTACTCAATTTATATAAAACAAAACATCGATGAATCAAATGTGGGAGTATTATTGGATTTGAAACCTACCATACCACTGGGCGAGTTCATCGCTGGCAGGAGAGACAGCAGCAGCCTTCTTGGGAGGAGCAGCCTTCTTCTTGGAGAAAAGAGCAACAGTCTTGAGTGTGGAAGGTGTTGATGAGCCTGGAGCTAAAGACCTTGTGGCTCCATTGAAGTTGAGTGGGTTTCCAAGCATTTCCTTCACTCCAATGGAGGCAGCTGCTGTTGATGCCGCCAATGAAGCCATCTTTCTGTTTTTTCTATC
>CAODLS011802733.1:0-11392 GCA_948243855.1 Flueggea neowawraea | reverse complement strand
TTTTCACGTTGTCAATTGATGCTGCTGCTGCTTGCATCAACCGATTTCTGCTCTCAATTGCAGCTTCTAAGGTGGATTCAGTTAGCAACCGGTCCACCAGCAATACAAAATGATCCCCCATAATTAAATTCTTTAACACTCTGAAATTAATTTCACTAATTCCACTTCAAATTCAAGTGTTGTTCAATAAACCCGAGACCAGAAAGGTAGCTGTTCCTTGCTAGAATTCCTGAAAACCAATGTTAAATCAACTAAGATATCAGAAGAGAGAAAAAGAAAAGGAGATTTTTATTTCCAGTACAGCGAAAACAACAAGTGATGAAAGGAATATGAACTAGACCCAAAAATTAAAAGATTCAAAAAAAATAAAAGATCATCAAAAGCTCAACCAAATTGGAGACAAAATTATGTAAAGTGAACAAAAAGTAGAGAGAAAGCAAGAGGTTGAATTATAAGGAGGTGAAAAGAGTATGCAAAATCCAAAAAAAAAGGGAGGGAGCTTTATGAAGGAAAAAAAAAAAAGAAGAAAAACTCAACAACAAAAAGTTACAAAATTTCATCGAAACAGTCTACCAAATCACAGATAAAACAGAATAATCACAAGAAATGACCAAGACCCAATTGAGAAAGACACATGAAGCCACGAAAAACAAGGGGAAAAAAGTACCCAGAAAGGTTAAAGCTTGAAAAGAGGAACAAAGAAGCAAAACCCAGATGCAAAAAAGAGAGAAACTTTTCCCCAATCAAAGACAAAAAAAAGGAATCAGCATCAACACAAGAAACGAAACAAATTCAATAAAAGTAAAAGAAAAGATGAGACTTACAAGAAGAGAATCGTATTTTCTTGAAGCCAAGAAAAGCTCTCAACTTTCTCCAACTCGTGGAAAACCGGTGAGTTCTTGAATGAAGCAACAGATTGAGTAAAGGAACTCAATTTATGATCCAATAATGCTCCACACAATTAATAGTGTCTTATGTTACTAAGGATTTTTTTTTTTAAATTAGCTTATAGAACATGTTCCTAATTCCTCGCTTTCTTTGGGGGTCCGTGTGTATATATAGATAAGGATGATGTCTCTTCAAGAGAGAGTTGAGTTTAATATGAAGATATGATGCAATGCACGAGAGATTAGAGTAAATAAATAAATGTTTGCTTTCTGTAGTAAATTTATATTTTGTGTGAGCGAGTAAGGTCAAAGACGGGGACACAGCTGAAAAAGTAAGAGATTGTAGCGGGTAGCGACTAAATATGCGAAGTTGTCAATTATTTATGGGGGTTTAGTCGAGAAAATTTTTATTTTTTAAAAAAAAATTGAAAAAAGAGATAAAAATAAAAAATTGTTATTTTTTTTTACTTAACAAACAAATTTTTTCTAAATATTTTTAATTTTCAAAAAATAAAAATAAAATAGAAAATAGAGAAAAACATTTTCTTAACTAAATATAACCCCAATTTTTTGGTGCGAAAAAATTCAAAATTTAATTGTCAATACATTTTATTAAAAATAATTAAATAAATAAAAATATTTAATAAAATATCAAATAATTGCATTTTCACATAAAAAATGAGCTCAAAATAATTATAATTTGGGATAAAATAAAGGGACATGCATAGAAATATACAACAAAAAAAGAAAAAATTCGCAAATACAACAACATGTTAAAAAGTTACAAAAAATGAAAATACGGAATAAAGTTTTTAAAAATGCCTTAGTTTAACCACGTGCTGATCACGCGTTAAAAAGTTGACCACGATTTTTGATCAGTGAAAAATGAGAACAGACCAAGAACAACATGAGTGCAACAACAAAATGAATATAAAATGAGAACAAACACCAACAAATGAGTACAAATTATTTAAGACTTGTTGATTACACCAACAAACGGCCTACAAAAAATGAGAATAAAATGAGAACAAAACGAAACAAAAATGAGTACAACCTATAAATATTAGGTACTGAAAGGTTAATATTTTTTTATTATTTGGTAAAATTACGAGTACAAAATGAGTACATTCACAAAAAAATGCTTACATAATGAGTACGAATTATTTAAAACATATTGATTACACCAACAAAATGCTTTAAAAATATGAGTACAAAACGAGTTCAAATGAAAACAAATTGAGCAATCAAATTTTTCCATTTGAAACCCTAGACGTCGGCCCCTCTCTCTCTTGCTCTCTCATGCCACATCGTCTCTCTCTTTCTCTCTCTCTCTCTCTCTCTCTCTCTCGTGCGCTCTTGCATTGTCGGCTTCTCCCCCCCTCACGACAGATGAAGACATGAACGCTGACGAAGACAGATGATGCGACGAATGAAGACGTTGATGGGGTGGTTGGCAATGCATCAAATGTGGAGGGAGAAGAAAAGAATAACGAAGCATTCGAGACGGCTGACAAGGTTCAAAGGAAAAACACAACATGGAATTAGCGGTGGCGAAAACGAGTGGGAGGAGAGAGAAGGGAGAGATGGAGCCGGAGAAGAAGGGAAGAAAAGTTAGAAGGAAGACACGTAAAACAAATAAAAGAGAGAGAAAGAAAGTCAAGTGAGAGGTGGTTTGAGGAGAGAGAAAATAAATATAAATTGCTGTATTTATAAAATATAAATTAAAATGTTTTATAATAGTAGATATAATTTCTCTTTATTGAAAATGTGAAATCAAAATGCCAAAAAAAGCCATATGGTATAATTTCCTCTAATATAAATTGGCTTTGCACTGAATATTTATTAATTATATCGTCTAGACAATTTATTTTTTAGTTAATAGTCACCTAAGCTATAATTATATCGTCTACAATTTTTTTCCCCTTACCAATAAAGGGACCCAAATCCTTTTCCCTTTGACAACTGAAGAGACTTTCGAGATGAAGCTTCCTTTAATTACGGAAGAAGTCCCAAATTCGTCTACTAATTTCATTGTCTATTCCTTTTCTTTTCCAGCTTTTTCTCTTTTCGTTTTGAACTGAGTTTTTTCTTTTAGTTTCTTTAGAATACATTTAATGGCGAAGTTAAAATTTACTCAAGTTTGAGTTAACCTTAGAATAAAAAAATGATGGATGAACAAAGTAAATAGAGTCAAAGAATATATCCTAGAGATAACTAGTGGAGTCGGCCAAATATGTTTGACGCCACTTAACTTCGCCCTTAAATACTTTAATCGATATAAGAGAATGTACATTTAAAACTGTGAAGAAATACTGCTTATAAAAATTTAAACTATATCAATCAATAATTGAATAAAATTACTAAAATTATTAAGTAACAGAATGTTGACTTCACAATCATTTGTTTTTGTAGTAAAGTTAATCTAAACATTTAGATCATTCAGTATCGTTTTAGTGAAAATTATACCAATTTTGCAGAATTAATCACAATTTTAAGGGACAAATCTACATATAATGCTGTCTTTTTTATACATAGTGGACCAAAATAATTCCGATATTAACTTTAGTTACATACAAATATTTTATATTAAAACCTCCCACGCATCTCTCTTTGTCAAAATTGACTCATCTCTCAAATTATTGACCATGACGATAAATTTATTGAACCCTACTTTACTTATGGCTCAAGAATGAAGGTTAGTTTTTTTTTTAAATCTCAAAATAATTATTTCTCAATTTATATGGAGTTGCTTATGGGTGTGAACTCTCTCTTATAATCATTCTCATCGTTGGATGTTTCTTAATCGATCTATTGTTTTTTAATTAGATAAATTATACTAACGTATTCCATAGAGGATACATGTATACGATGTATTCTAGTAATATATTTTAGCATCGTCATCTCAAGGCTACATGTAGCCTTAGGCAAAAAAGTATTTTATTGAATCTTGAATGATAAAGTATAAAAAACATTTAACTTAATTTTTAAATTTTTAATATTTAAAATCATTAAGTAATTTATAAAATTCAAGATTAGACAAAATTATTAATTTTCATTGAAAACTTGAAGTTTCAATATTGAATAGTGAATAATATTCTTATTTAGTTATATTTGATTTCTTGATAATATTTTTCTTAAAACGCTCTATATAAAAACTAAACTCTATCTTAATGTAAGACAACCACAATAAAAATAAGCTCTATAATTAGAAATTTAATCAACTAGAGTCTTAGTTAATTTTGAATACGCCTTAATTGTTAAAAAAATACTGCTAAAAATTAAAAAATCCACCTGAAAATGGTAATATAAATTAATAAATTTAAAAATCACATTTGGATTAAAAAATATATACAAATTGAGCGTGAACTTAGAGCTATTACAAATCTTTCTAGTTGGTATTATATGTTCTTTAATTAAGTATTATTAACTTTAACTAAATTTTACCTTTTGGACTATTATTTATTTTTAAACTTTTCACATATTTTTTGCCCTTAATTCAGACCTCGTAATTCATGAAAAAATAAATAAATCAAACCTCTCAACTAAAATAGATTAAATTCGTTTTTTAATTGGCCTAATAACTCTTAAAAATATATTTTTAATTTCATATAAATTTCAGTGGGCCTCCAAAATTGAGGGCCTAGGCCAAGGCCTCAACGGTCTTGCCCTTGAGCGGACAATGTATTCTAAAATTTAGACGAGTTAATACAATCAATATGCTTAGAAAAAAATACAAAAATGTTCAAAAAAAGTTAAACGGATAACCACTAATTGAAAGACAACAACATGTAAAGAATTTCTACAATGTGTTTTTTTAAAAAACGCATATTTTCTCTATTTTTAACTATATAATTTACCTTTACAATTTTTTTCTGTCAAATCTTCCTTTATTTAACAAAATTGGCAAATTAGCTTGCTTTGGTTAATTTTAAAAAATAAAAAAGGAAAATGATTATATTTAACTTGTGGATCGTCATGATGCAAGTGAAGGTCAATAATGGGGGGTGTGGTACGGTGACGCTTATGTATAAATAGTTAGACAAGTTTGTAATTGTTTAACAACTTGCCATCACCTATGCAATCTTCTACTTCGTTCCCCCCCACCCCCTGTCCTTATTAAATTGGGTTATATATATTGTCTATATTGGCTGTGCAAAGAAATCACAAACATAAAAAAATTAATTAGCTGGGTTTACCCTGTTAAAAGATAGGGAAATAAGGTAATTTAGTTGGCAAGTATAATTTGGAAAATGCCTAATGGCTTGAAAATTTCATGCTGGATTCTAAACACGAGAGTTACAATTTATAATCCAATACTTATATTTAGTGTGATTTTATGTGGATTTTTTTTCAATAAACAACTATTTTGAGATTGGTCTTTTTTATTTTTTTTATATTGTCTCTGTTAGATTGATTTTTTTTGTCAAATTATATAAATTTTATTTTCCAAAAAATTGTGTATACGACTAAAAAACATTAAACAACTCCTACAATCCCTTTTCTCAACACTAGAAAAACTTGTAACATCATGAAAGAATAAAAGAATAAAAAAAACCTAAGCACTCCGACCAGGGACGGAGCCAAAAAATCGATGATGTAAGGGTAGACTTTTAATAAAAACATTTTGTAGAGAGTTACAGAGGGGAAGAGGGGACAAGTTCCCAGGCTTGAGTGGGGCAGAGGTGGGCAAGGATAGAGGTAGGTGGGGGTGGTATAGGGGTTCCTCAACCGGCGGTGGGGGCGGCCACCCACACCCGCCCCCACCTACCTCTGTCCCTACAGCAAAGACTATATCTATGCAAAAGAAATAAAACTACTACAGTCATCCAGTTCTACAAAAATCTCGAGTGATCGTTGTTTCAAGTTAGGGTTTTTCTTAGCTTTCCTCCTCATTTCTAAAGAACCGGCGTTAGTAGCAAGAACTATTCAGGCGTCCAAGAAAAACTTGGAGAACCACCAAATTCAATTTAAGTTCGTTAAGTGTTCGCAAAACCACATTAAAACCACCACAAGCAATTCTTTGCCGAGATAATCCAAAATCAACAAGGGATTAGATCCACAAATTTGGATCCAAGAAAGAAATGGCTAAAAGAATGAACCAATTAAAAGCACGAATCAAGATAAATTTCTATACCATTCTTTTTTTTTATTGGAAAAGTAGAGTGGGGGACGATCGGTAAGGTGACAAGTTTTGTCACCGCAACACCTCGTTAGGAGCCAACAATCTAGAGGGTTATTCACCAAACTCTGATGCATAACCAATATTCGGTGCCGTGAGATTGAAAATTCCTTACAATATCACTCCGCTGAGCTCGAATTTTGGTCTGCAAACTTGAGACTTCTTTAACCGCTGGGTTATCCCTGATGGATATTTCTATACCATTCTTGTTAGTACGTAGAAACTAATATTGCATGATTGTCTCAAATAGTATTATTAAGATCATGCTTCTAGGCTCCTACTAAAAATCAAACTTTTGAGTTTGACTCCTTAAAGCTAAACTACAAAAGCCAAAGTCTATTGCTAACCACTTTCTTCTTTTTCATAAGTGTTTTTCCTTTTAAAAAAATTCGAATTTTGACAAATAAATTTTGATCAAGTCCAATAATGTACGAAATTGTGAGTTCGAAATCTCCATATTTCCCTTTACACCAAAACTAATCAGTACACTCCATTTAATATATGGATCAATTCAAGTCAATTCAATTAAAGATCAAGCCAAGTAGAGGAAAGGTACATGAACAAAATTGACATGCCTGCATCAAATTGCCCTCGCTTTGCGGGGTTCGTCAACTCGTCTCCTTATATCCTCACAAGTTGATTTTTTTTTCCTTCCGGCCATATATAACATAGTTTTTTAGATATCCAAATTGGACCTTTGACCCTCTAGATGTCTTGTTAATTTCAATCATTTGTCAAACGTTTGAGGGAAGTCTTGATAAAAAAAAAGGGGAAGAATTATGAGGTCCACGTGTTATTCAACTATAACCAAATATTATACAAAGAAAATTACGAAAAAAGAGAGGATATGATGACGAAAAGATCGAAAACAGAAAAAACTAAATGGATGAACTATTTCGATTGGTTTGGTTGACAACTAAACCAATATGAACCAAGAAATCCTAGCATATCTCATGCATGAAGTCAGTGATTTTCATTTTTAAATTGTCATTATTCCAATTCCTTGCGGCCTTCAATCATATACAGATATGAACAATAGGTCAATAGTAAATACTTAATTTGTAGGTATCGGAAAATTAAATATGAGTCTTTAAGTTAAAAAAAGAGAGACATGTAGTAAAATTAGATCGCAAATATATATGCTGAAAAATTCTATAATAAAAAAATTGCATAAATATAAAACATTTTTTAAAAATAATAACAAACTATTGGTTTAGTGGTTAATATATTTACTTTGATAAGACTACCTGTCAAAAGATTAGAAAGAGATAAAAAATCGTTAATGCGCTAATTCTCGATGTGGGTGACCACACTTTGCACAACAAAAAATTACTAGAACATTGATATATGATTGCTCATTTATTTGAAAATATATATTTTCCCTATTAATAAATTGAACGAAGCGAGATGAAGATGTAGTTGAACCAACCTTTTTAGGGTTAGCAAATGATAGAAGCATCCATACATGCCTGATGTTGGCTTGTTCAACGTGCTAATTAAAATTATGATTCCACATTAGTGCGATTAAGAAAAAATATTTAATTAATTAATGCAATTGAAGATTCACAGGGTTGACTGATGAAGAAACTGTAGCCATAATAGGCTGAGTGGGTGAGCTGATAATCCATTATTAGCGAAATTTGGAAAACTAGTTTGGCTTTATGTTTCTCTACTTCAATGAAAAAGTTGATTATCAGAATCTTAATCCGTTATTGCTTTTCTTAGTAGGGCTTAATGTAAATAATTTTTTTTGAATAAAATGGCCCAGACTTACCCATTCATCATCTCTATTAAGTTGACCCTACATATAGACGGCATTACATATTCGTCGATTTAATGAACATAATTTAAACTTTTTTGGATGATCAAGGAATTAATTATCATATTGAAATTAATGAAAATTGGATCCACATATGCAAAGATCCTAATTAAGGGATGGTAAGTTGGTAAAATTAATGGCAAAATTAAAATTTAGTTAAAGTAGAATTGATCTTAAAATAAAGAGGTGAGAAAAGAAATAGAGCAAGTAAAAATAGCGAAAATGATATCTTAAGATTTTGCTGAACGACCGGTTCGCTATTGGGTACAATGGTTTTGAGTTCATTTGTCACCTTGCGAAAACGTAGAAACGTACTTGATATAATAATTAAGTAGTAGTATTTTTCATATGTATATATTTTAAAAAATAGATTTCCATCTCAATGATTTTTTCAACCTTATTTCGTCCATGAACAATATTGGAAACTGCCTTTGAACGTGTAAACGACTTGTCGTAACGTTGAAATGACAAATCATAGTCATTCATAGATATAGACCCATGAAAATTAAGTTAAAATAAATGAAAATTTTATCTCAATATAGTCTTCCTGTCATCTCTATCCATTGTGACCTCCAAAAGTGATTTGAGTGTAAAAAGGTCACAGATAAGGATATGGAGGTTTCTCAAGTTTCAAGTTTGCATTATAAAAACACGAAAATTGTTAAACAAATATCCTACCAAAGGTGAGATTTTATAGGCCCAAGCACAACCTACCAAAATTAGGGCGCAAAATTATGGGATAAACCATATGTGGGAGAAATGGGTTCAAATTGCATTATTGTCCAAAGAGGGCTGGCGGTTTGTGACACAGTCAAATTCTTTGGTTGCTCGTGTTTACCAATCTCGCTAGCTTCATTGGGGAATAACGCCAATTTTATATGGAGAAGTTGAAGGAAGTGCAGAAAATTGTGAAGTATGGATGTAGGGTGTATCAAAGTATTGAAGCAGCACCGTGCTGAAGTTAATTATTTTGAGAGTTCGAATAGATCAATTAAATTAATGACTTATTAAAAAAAAGTATGGGTCGATGGAATGAGTAGCTGGTTCGAGCTTTGTTTGATGAGAGGGATGTTGCTTGCGTTCTATTTATCCCTCTTAGTATCATGTTGCTGGGTTTTAGATGGAAAGGGCATATTTACAGTAAGGAGCGCATACCGATGGCTCGTGACTGAGGTTAGAAACCGGAATTGTTTTCCGGAAAGAGAAGTTTGGAGTAGAATTTGGAAGATGGAGGCACCATTCAAAGTTAGGAGTTTGTTTTGGCGTGCTGCTGTTCAATGTATTCCCACTGGAGTAAATTTGTTGGCAAAACATGTTGATATTGAGGGGATTTGTCCTTTTTGTCCATGGAGTCCACCGAGCTTCTGTTGAGGGGAATGTGGTTTTGCTTCACAAGTTTGGCATAAGTTTGGAGTGGATTGTAACAGGTGGGGAGAGGAGTTATTTGCGGATTGGTTAGAGAGAACTTTAAAAAGGTGTGACTTGAGAAGAGGTGGACAGATTGCACTTTGTTGCTGGTGCATATGGAAGTGTAGAAATGAGAGAATTTGGAAGGGGAAACACTCTGGAATTGACGGACTAATTAAACTTTTTGTTTATACGTCCTTTTATTTGCAGGTTTTTCACAAGTCCAATTCCCACATTTCATCTAGAATAGGTGCTGCTTCTACTAACAATAAATGGATGAGGCCAGCTCCCAGAAGACTGCTGCTACATTCCAGGAATCGAATCAAACTGGAATTTCTTGGCTTCGGCGGGATTCTCGAGGGAGTTTTAAAGACGCAGTCCTACCAGGGTGTTTTGAATCAAAGGTGGCCGAAGCTCAAGCTGTCAAATTTGCATTACAATGGCTACAACAACATCAGGTTCATGAAGTCGATATCGAGTCTGACGCCGAGTTAGTCACCAACGCTATCTCACGTAGTTCTCTTGATAATTCTGTGCTTCCTTTGATGATTGAAGACTGTCGAGCTCTCTTAGACTCAGATCATAGCCTTCATTTCGCTCATATTAGGAGAACTGCGAATCGGGTGGCACATGTTCTTGCAAGGTCATCCACTTCTTTGTCAGGTTCCATGGAGTGAGATGCTTCACAATCCCCAGATTTTATCTCTTATGTTCTTGCTGCAGACCTTTTGAATTAATGAAATTGAGGCTTTATTTTCAAAAACAAAAAGAGAAATGGGTTCGAATTCCTCTCTCCAATCTCCAAAGGGAACCAATGAGAAGCCACACCTTATTTGACATAGCAGTATAATTCAATAGTTGTATTTTTGGGCTACTCATATCCTTCGCAAGTGCATTATCCATACAATAGACTAAAAAGAACAATGTGAGATTAATATATCTTTAGTCATAGATTGAAGAAATTAAGAAAGCAGTGAATTTGATTTACTGATCCATGTGTAAAATATTACTATGTATGTTAGTTGGAGGATGCAACAGGGACTAGTTTTAAGTGGTTGAATGTAATCTACTTCGCTTTTATTAATCTTACCAAAACAAGCAAATTTTAACATGAAAAAGCTTCAAACTTCGTTCTTAATCAATTCTACAATTTTGTGATCTTAACAAAATTAGGACTAATCTTGCACCTGCAGCCTTTTTTGCTCACTTATTTTGAAATTGGAGATTTCTCTAACCAATTCATCAAAAGCTTTATAAGAGCTCCCACCTTCTTTAATAGCATTTAGAGCTTTTTTACGCAGATCCATGGCTTTGATCCTCTCACGTCGATCTGAACTTACTGACTCTGTTAAAATTTGAGCAAGTTTTTTGGTGTCAGGAACTGTATCCAGGCCTTCACAAACTCGAATTGCAGCACCCATTTCATCAACCAACAAATTTGCATTATAGAAATGATCAACTTGCATAGGCCAAGCAAGCATTAGTACCTCTGCTAATAGCCCTTCAAGCACTGTGTTCCAACCAAAATGACTCAAGAAGACTCCCACGGCTCGGTGCTCTAGTATAGCTACCTGAGGCACCCAGCCTCTGATCACAAGGCCTTTCTCTGCCACTCGGTCTTCGAACCCGTCTGCAACACTTCCTTTCAATGATTCCTTCAAAACCCAGATGAAATTTACCCCACTTTCCACCAATGCATTGGCTATTGCCTCCATTTGTTGCTTGTTCAATGCGATCTGACTTCGAATGCAATGTAAACCACATAATTATCAACCGGGCACGAGTCGAGCCATTCGATGACTCTGTTAGATGATTCAGTTTTGTATTTCGAGCTTGTCTTAATAGGTAGCAATGGCCCCACTTCCCAAACTCTTTGACTATTTGCAAACTGTCTTGAGAAGGTCCAAGTACTTGCCACTGTAATCAGTAAAACAATTGTTGACAATACCCCAGCAATCATTGGTTGCAAGGTACATTTCTCTGTCGAAATCACGAGAGTCTCTAAGCTCAACAAACCAAGAATACAATGCATGAGTACTTACAGCATTATAAAATATATCTTTAATGCCAAGATGAACGGCCAGTCGATGCGTCCAGGGA